>CM035173.1:47358616-47520165 GCA_020205615.1 Panax quinquefolius
ACCCATAAAATAATTACAAAAATATTACACTTTTTAAATTTTATTTACAATATTATTATAATTATGAGTCCTTAATTAAAGGGATTAATAATATTAATGGGGCATGTTTTTTTAAAATGCGTGATAACCGCCGTATATTGTCTGTGTAGGACTCTTCGTTTTCGTATAATGCCCTTTACACGCTGAAACCCTCTTTTCTCTCTCATTCCGTGTTTCAGCCTCTATCTCTTTCATTCGTGTTTCAGTATTCTTCATTGTTTGTTATCGAAGTTCATAGCCATTTCGTTTTAGATTACGTGTTAGATTCTGCGATTACGTATTACGTGTTCATAGCCATTTAGATTTCGTGTTTTCGATTACGTGTTCATAGCCATTTAGATTACGTGTTTTCGTTCTGTGTTCTGTGTTCTCTTTCATTCTGGTGTGGGTTTGTGTTATTTTTTATGTTTTGTATAGAATGGTCGATCTGAAAAGAAGAAGGATGGGAAGAGGAAGAGAATATCGAAGCGTGAGTCTGTCAAGGACGTGAAGAAGTTTGCTGTGGATAGGAAGGGGAAGGAAAAGGATGCATGTCGAAAATCGAGTAAGAATGAAAATAGGCTGGTGATACACAGTGATATCAAGCATTCTCAAGTGCAGTTAGATTCTGAGCTTGACGTTCCTGTAGTTAAGGCCAAAGGTCAAGTGCTTATCCAGAATATAATTCCAACACAGAGAAATTTAAAGGTGTGTTATTTTTAATTTTCTTATGGTTACCATTATATAATTATTTGGTTACTTATTAGTATGTATTTGTTGTGTGATATTATATTGTGATATTATATGGGTTGTGTTACTTATTTATGGGTTTATTATATTATTAGTATGTACTTTTTTATTAGTATGTATTTGGTTATTGTGATATTATATTACCGTGTTACTTTTATGGGTTGGTTACTTATTAGTATGTATTTGTTTATTGTGAATTTTATTAGTATGTATTTAGTTCTTTGTAAAATAATAATTATTTGGTTACTTATTTTTATGTATTTAGTTCTTGTAAACTTTTAATATTTTGGTTACTTATTAGTTTGTTTGTGGTTCTTGTCATTTTATAGTTTCGTTATTGTTATATCGAATTTTGTTCTTTGCTATATTACAGTTTTGTTACTATTTTGTATTTTTATGCTTAATATGTTTTTGCCTGGTATACATGTTTTAATAAATTGAGTTTAGTGTATAGGTTGTTTATGTATTGGTTACCATTAAAAGATGGTTTGAGTACCATCATAGAATTATTTGGTTACTTATTAGTATGTATTTGGTTCATCGTGATATTATATTATATTATATACTTTTATGGGTGTTACTTATTTTATGTATTTAGTTGGTTATTTTTATTAGTATGTATTAGTTCTATGTAAAATAATTTTATTAGTATGTAAACTTTTAATGTTTTGGTTACTATAAAATAATAATTATTTGGTTACTTATTTTATTTATGTATGTAAAATAATTATTATTTAAACTTTTTAATGTTTTGGTTATTGTAAACTTTTAAGTATGTTTAATATGTTAGTTCTTGTGTGATTTTATAGTTTAGTTCTTTGTTATATCAGATTTTTAGTTCTTTGTAATATTACAGTTTTGTTACTATTTTGTATTTTTTATGCTTAATATGTTTTTGCCTAGTATACATGTTTTAATAAATTGAGTTTAGTGTATAGGTTGTTTATGTATTGGTTACCATTAAAAGATGGTTTGGGTACCATCATAGAATTATTTGGTTACTTGTTAGTATGTATTTTGTTTACTGGATTTAGTGTATAACACTATTTTTTGTATAAATTTTGTTATATTGGTTACTAATAACTGTTCAATTATGGTTTTGTGTATTTACAGTTATGGGATCTTTACTATGAGGAATGCAACCGAAAATTCACTGGAAAAGTAATATATTGGTGTGACATGGATGTCCCCATAATTATTGCCAAGAAATTGAATGAAAGTCAACTTGGAGAAGTTTAGGGCAAATGGTTTGGAAATTTTTTGGAGTTTGGTGAGCATCAAATGTATTCACAGATTATTCACCATGCTCTTGTAAGGGAGGTTCACCAAAGGGATGATGGTGAGAAGGATGATGGTGAGATGTGGTTTTTTGTTTGAGATGGGGATGATGATAAAGGGTTAGGTTTCAAAATCGATTATTGAAAAAATTTTTGTCGATTCGAGTGGGTAGGAGGATGAGGAAGGTAGTTTTGATGATGATATATGAGGCTATTAGGATGTCATTGAAAATGGGTCCATTCCATCCAACCCATTTTGTTGATGGGGCAGTCGTCAAATACTTGGGGAAAGTTGCATTTGAAATGACAAACAACTACAACTTTATTAGAAACAATTGTGGTTCAAAATAATATAACAACAAAATAGGTATTTTTCCAAGTTTTGATAATACATGGTCTTGAAATATATACTACAACTTTATTACGTGACTGGACACCAACTTTGTGAGTGGATACAAATATATACCGTCACCACAATGACACCTTACATAAAGGTATAGTCAAAAAGCTGTTTTAGAAATTAGAATCTTTGGGAAGTGCTCAAGAAACCTTCGTACATGGGAGGCCATGCTTTTAGGTTATGGTAGATATCATATGGCCACGTAATTATCCTTGGTTGACCTAATAGACCCCAAAGAAAAACGAGAAGATTACTATCATATTCTTCCCAATGGTGAGTCTTCTCTCGATCTATCATTATCTCCTTTGTCTCAAATTGAGAATTATACTCCAAACAAACACCAAGATTATATAGGTAGTGCTTGTAAATATACTCAACAAGTGGATGAGCACAACCATGTCTTATGATAACATGAGTTTGTATGTCATTAGACATCTTGTATGATAGTGACAAAACACCCTTCCAAAGTTGGGTTCGCCTCACCCTATTTAATTCACCAAAAATAACTATTAAATGATGTATAAAATACAACACACTAAAGCCCTCAATATTTTCATACTCTTTAGGGAGAACCTCAACAACTATAGACCACCGTTCTATTCCCTTGTTATCTCCGCTCAACCCAGCTACACTTTTATTACCTGAAAGGAATTGTGAAACAAAAGGGTGAGCACAACTAGCTCAGTAAAGAATATTATGACTAAAGATAAATAAATTATCAATAGTCTTCATCAGTAATAAATCAGAGATTTAGAACATATGGTAGTTGATAAAACTTTTCAACCATAGTTGCAGCGGAACGAGCAATCCATTAAAAAAGTCAAATAGACTATAAAGTCTATTGTCTTCTCCACGTTAAAAGTCCACCAACAATATTTTATCCTCGTAACATCAATCATCAGTTCCTTTCCACAATCATATGAATAACTCATAATCATAATTGTGATTCTAAATTCCTCTTCCCATCTAGGGACAAAGATAATTTTCATTACCGTCTTTACGAAACATCAAATATCATGGTTATACCAAATCACGGTTCGCATTCATAATCATACTAATAAATTCATCTTTGCACCACGGTCAAAGATATTCATCAACAGATTCATCTTTACACTACAAAGCTAAAGATATTCAACAACAACAGTCATCTTTGCATTACGAGCCAAGATATTCATCAATAATTCATCTTTGCCCTACAAAGCTAAAGATATTCAACAACAGTCATCTTTGCATTACGAGCCAAAGATATTCATCAATAATTCATCTTTGCACTACAAAGCTAAAGATATTCAACAACAGTCATCTTTTGCATTTACGAGCAAAGATATTCATCAATAATTCATCTTTTGCACTACAAAGCTAAAGATATTCAACACAAAGTCATCTTTGCGAAGACGAGCCAAAGATATTCATCAATAATTCATCTTTGCACTGCGCAGCTAAAGATATTCATCAACAAGTCATCTTTGTACTAACGAGCCAAAGATATTCATATATCAAAGAAATACATAATCATCTCGAAGTTATATAACAATAATTATAACCATGTTGATCAATTCACCTTTGCACTTAAGTTAAAAATATTCAATTGTAAATTAAATGGTCATGATCATACCATCAACAATTCAACTTTTCCCTCATGGCCAAAGAGAACCTATGGTCACGATCATACCAATAATCTACCCATCTTTACACTCAAGTCAAAGAGAAATATCATCATTAGGGTTATAAGAATGTTATATAAAAATAATATAATCAAAACATCTAGATTTAATCTCAAGAGTAATATTCATAAATCAACTATAATTTGGTTAGAAAAGAAGAAACCAATTTTTCGTGAATAGTACCCGATTCATACATAGTACCGTATATGCGATGCGTAGTAACTCCTCGATACTAAAAGATAAAGTTTCATAATAAAATTCATATCCATATTTATAACACCTTAATCCAAATGTTATAAATCACTTAGAAATCTCATAATCTAATATTATTAATATTATAATAATATTTTAATCATTTCTTAAACTTATAAACAATTTATTTAAATTGTTTACACTTTACTAATTAATGCATTTAATCATCATAAAATGCCAAACTCATAAAATTTCATCACCAATAACCAAAACCCTCATCAAAAATCTGCATATACCTCATATATGATTCTCAAGCCATAAAATCATATTTTCCAATTTTCTTAGTTCACATAACATATTTAATTCATTTACTCATAACTAGAACATTTTCATGAAAAATACCAAATCATTTCCAAAAATATTTATTTTCTGGGATTTAGAAGAATATAGTCCCATATTGAATATATATTTTCTTAGAATTTTAAAATTCATTTACTATTTTTCATATGGCCAAAACCACCGAATATTTAAACATTTATCATAAATTGTAATTTGTCTAAAAATTATGAAATTTACACGGTATACTAATATTATATAGATGTACTCCCAATAAAAATTTCATCAATTTTGGAGTTAATCACAAGGAGTTATAAGAGTTACTTTTAAAATAGTCTTTTCTCATAAAATCCATAACTCTAATCTATACATCCAAAAATCGCCATTTTTGGACACACTCTACTAAAACTCATCAAAGTATCATTTCAAATTTTTCCAGAATTTTGAAGATCCAGAAAAAATACAAAACTAAAAACATAATCACCCTTAAAAATCCCTTTACTATCCCTTACTACCTCAAAAGAAAAAAGATTTTAATTAGAATAACGTTGAACGAACTTGCACCGTATAGCAATACTCAAAGTATACTCAAAGAATACACTCAATATATCGAGAGAATATAGAGAGAAACTTGGGTTTCGGTGTGATTTTCAATTCTAACCTAAGCACCCTATTTATAGAAATTGCTTAGAACACCAAAGCAGAAAATTGAATATAATATTAATATAATTATACAAATTTTCCTTAGCCCACCTTTTAGTCAAAAACACCAGCCACACATGTTAAATGAGGTTCACAAACTCATAAAAAACGTTTTTCTCAAAATAATTAATTAAAACTCCCAAAAATCAATTATTTGAACTTCAAACTTCAATAATTCATAATAAATAGCCCTTTCATTAGAAAATTCGAATCTCATGAGTTTTTATAGGAAATTCAATTCTCTACAACTTTTGCAGAAGAAAGTTTTTCCAAATTCCAAATAAAAATTGACCGAAATCCACAAGCGGACGATTTTACGATCTATAATAAATTTTCATCAAGAAATGGATCCACCAACACACACAAAACATGTGTTAAACATTTAATGCCACAAAAATATTCTTCCTCCTCATATACTCATATATCCCACATTCATTATAAAAATATCACCATTATTATATTATTAAAATAATATATTTAAATGAATTATTTTATCGAAAAAGATAAAATATTAATTTTCAACAATTGTCACATTAAAAATTTTCTCCATCTATATCCACATAAAATCAATATTTTCCTCATCATATAAATCAATAATTAATTATTCATAAATAATATTACATAATCACAATATTGACAACCGAAAGGTTCCTCAGAAAGAGGGGCTTTCAATAAGAATTTCTTCTTCTTCATGCCAAGCAATTAGATGACCAAACCTCTCCTTAGACAGAACTTTCTAGACATTGCCAATAATGTTATCTAATAATATTATTCAGATAATATGAATTATTGCTTCGATAATGAAAGATACTGTGCCGTGACAATTATTGAAACAACAATAATATAAAATATCAACGTAGCAATTATTGAATTGATAAAATAAAATATTGAACAAAGAATTCTCGTAACAATTATTGAGTAATGCCTTCTTACAAAAAAAATTATCATGCTTCATGAATAGTACTACGTGAATAGTAACTCGTGAATAGTAACTCATGAATAGTAACTCGTGAATAGTAACTCATGAATAGTAACTCATGAATAGTAAAAAAAATTGAATACTTTTATTTCATAAAATTCGGGGTCTTACAATATAAGTGCATATAAAGGTATGCAAAATCGATTATTGAAAAATATTTTGGAAGAAGTTGTTACTCGTAGTAGTATAGGTAGGATATTTAGGAAGGTAGTTTTGATCGATGATGAATATTAGGATGTCATTGATTTTTTGGTGTTTAATTTTATTCTTTCAACAGGTTTAAAAATTTTGTTGATGGGGCAATGGTCAATTTTTATGTTATGGTGATGTTAGCGATTTTCCTTGGGGAAAGTTGCATTTGAAATGACAAAGTACTCTTTGTCGAATGAAGGGCATATAAAGAAAGGAAGGAGTGGTGGTTCAACATATAATTTCTACAAAGACCATTATATTAAATTGTATAAGTTGAATGGTCTTCCATATGTATTTCAAGTATTTATGTTTGAAACCATTTTAACTTTCAAAACTTGCGGTATATCTGACGACGAGCATCTCGCTTGGGATGTCCGTTTATGTAGATGGAAGGAGCTAGTGAAGCCCCTTCAAATGACAAGTTGAATGATCTGGTATTTTGTTCTGGACAGGTATGCAGTGTACTACTAAGAATGCAATTGGTTACCTTTAGTTAATTATTTGGTTACTGATTATTTTTATGAAGTTTACTATTAACATAGTAGTTAGTTACCTTTATATACTAATTGAGTTCTTGATTATATTATGTGTATGTTAACAATAAAATGTTGTTGGTTACTAGAATATATAAAGTTTGGTTACCTTTATACATTTAGTTAGTTCTTGATTTATATATATTTGGTTACCAAAGATATATGTTTTTTGTTTCTCGATTATGTTTTATGATTCTTTATTTTATCTTTTGTTATTGTAATTGTATAATGTTTGTCGGATGTTATCTTTGAAGTGTACTTATTGTTTTTCAAATTTGAGGGTAAAAAGTTTGATTCCATTGATCGAGGAGAATGAACGACTTGATTTGGGCGGGTTTCACTTTTTCAATGGGAAGGATCTTGACAAAAAGGTGAAGGATGACAACATTGGATTTGATATATCGGACATTAAAGATGCAATTGACATGCAGATTCTACGGTAGTTGGAGAAAAAAGTTTCGAAATTAAGAAAGATGTTGTAAAATTGCGGGTCGATATTAAGGATGAGATGCTGATTTTACACGCTAGGATATACGAGACTTTAGGTTAATTATTAGAGATGAGTTACGCGGGTTCAAAGATGGTGGGGTTAAAGAAGTTGATAGTGATTATGATGATGATTCTGATTCTGATTCTGATGAGGGTGGTGATGCTGATGATGATGATGAAGCCGATGATTCTGATGAAGCTGATGATGTTGTTGATCAGCATGCTGGTGAGGTTGGTGATGATGGTTTGAAAGCTGATGAGATGGTGATGATGGTTTGAAAGATGATGAGAAGAAGGATGAATTTGTAAATGAAGTTGGAAATGAAGGTGATGATGTTATGCTTGAAGACCGTCATGTTGTTGAGGATGTTAAGGATGTTATGGTTGAAAACCGTCATGTTGTTGAGGATGTTGTTGAGGATGTTATGGTTGAAGCCCGTCATTTTGTTGAAGATGTTGTTGAGGATGTTGGTGATGTGTCAGATTTTGTTAAGAAGAAGGATGGTAATGAATCTGAGTATGGTAATGAAGTTGAACTTGATGGTATGGTTGAAGAACATCATGAAATAATAAGTAATGTTGTTCAAGAAATTGTCAAGGTTAGACTTTTTTTGTTTGTTTTGTTTTGTGTTAGATGTCTTTTTTTTCATTTTTTTAAAGATCAATTGATTGTTTGTATTTTGAACAGACTGTTAAGAATGATGTTGACATGCCAACTTTTGACATTTTAAGCCAATGTACGGGGAAAGAAATTGTTGTTTATGTTGCTGCTGAGGTTAGTGTTATTACGACATGCCAACTTTTTTTTTTTTTTACATGCTTTAGGTTTTGGTTACTGTTTTACCATTACATGCTTAAGGTTTTGGTTATTGTTTCAATTTTACTCAGTATCCAACTCATAAATATATAGTAACCATTATAATGTTTCATAGTAACCAAAAGAGCATTAGTTAGTAACAAGTATAATGTTTTATAGTAACCAATAATGCATTAGACAGTAACTAATATAGCATTAGACAGTATAATATTACCAATACATAATTAGTTAGTAACAAGTATAATGTTTCATAGTAACCATTACAGCATTAGACAGTAACCAATACAACAACAGATTTTTATGTGAAAATATAATTGTTTTCGTTACATTTTCTGTCATTTGTAAAAGGGGAAAAAGTTTGAGGCGGAAAGCAAATCTGTATTGGATGAGATGGTTCTGACTACCCAGGATATAGTCCAGTGTGATGAATTGGAGAAGAGCGTCAATAGAGTCAGTGGCAGACCTGTGCGTGAACATTTAAAGAGTGCTGTTCTACAGTCTCCATATACAGGAACATTTGGATCGGCTGGGTTATCGTCTAATGCATCGGGTGCTAGTCAAAGAGTTGCTGTTATTTCTGCATTTTCCAAGGTTTGCATGGATATGCCGTCCAAATTTGAAGAGGCGTTGTTTGAACAGTGGTTTAAAATAGGACTTAACAACAGGAAAAGGTTTGTTTTTTACTGTTAACAATGCTATAGTTTTTTTATGAAACAAATAAATTTGCTTTTGGGTAGTGTGTATATTAACATGGTGATTGTTAATGTCAACGTGTATACTAATATGTTTTTATATTGAAGGACGGACAAATTTCCTGGGAAGAATGACATTATCGAACCTGCTTTTGTATTTGGGTCTATCCCAATTTCATCTAAAATGTGGTTTTATAAATTAAAGACTCCTGGGCAATGGTTAGACGATGATGTGAGTTCTTTTTTTTTAAAATTATGTTTCTATATTTATGGTTACATTATTTATTTGTTTAAGTAAATAGCTTTAATGTTGTTGTTATTCTTTGTATATATATCTGTTTTATTCTTGTCATATATTAATGTTTTGTTATTATTATATTCTTTGTTTTGTTACTATCATACAACTATTTGGTTACTATTATATAATTGTTTGGTTACTATCATAAATGTTTTATATATATGTTGGTTACCATCATATAAAATGATATGTTAATATTTAAGCATGTTTTGGTTGCTATGATATAAGTGGTTGGTTACTGTCATATATATGTTTTGTTATTATTATATTACTGTTTGGTTACTAGTATACAACTATTTGTTTACTATTATATAATTGTCTGGTTACTATGATATATGTTTTATATATGTTTTGGTTGCCAACATATAAATTGATATGTTACTATATAAACATGTTTTGGTTGCTATGATATAAGTGGTTGGTTCTTCATCATATAACTGCTTTTATTCTTGCTATATAACCTGCATTTTTTGTTACAATTATATTCTTGTTTGGTTACTTATGTTACAACTGTTTGGTTACTATGTTACAACTGTTTGGTTACTATTATATAATTGTTTGGTTACTATCATGTATGCTCTATATATGTTTTTGTTACCATCATATAAACTGATATGTTGATATATAAACATGTTTTGGTTACTATGATAAAAGTTGTTGGTTACTATCATATAACTATTTTGTTAATGTCATATAACTGTTTTGTTACTATCATATTACTGTTTGGTTATTATATTACAACTATTTGATTACTATTATATAATTGTTTTTGTTACTATATATATATATATATATATATATATATGTGTGTGTGTTAGTTAGCATCATACATGTTTATGTTTTTTTTTAAATTATGTTTTTATAGTTACTATTTACATTATTTAGATGTTTAAGTAACTAGCGTTAATGATGTTGGTTACATTGATTACATAATGTTATTTTTCAACACTATTAATATTTTTTTTTTTGTTCAAAGATATCAATGTTGCATTATATTACTTAGTAAATTGGCGGACATTACGACATGCATATAAGGCAACGACTACTGATTGTTGGTTCCATGCCAAGATGACTCTCTTTTTGAAGAGTATACAAATAAAAATGCGAGATAAGCGTGTGTGTTATCAGGGAGGGTGATGTCATTGAGTACATTCATGGATCATTTATGGATGTAAACACACCATGGAAAAATGTTGACTATGTTTTGTTCCCCATACATATGTCATCACCGGACCATTGGTTTTTGTTAACGTTTGATGTGCATCGTAGAGCGCCTAACATTTATAATTTCTATGTTTCAAAAGAAAATCCATGCAAACAAAAATCATGGATGTTTGTGAACCTTATATATTTATTCTTCCCACTTTATTGCACAAAATTGGATTTTGGAAGGATAGGAGTGACATTGACTTTAGCAGCGAACCGTATCGCAATAAGCAGGAAAATGACATAATTGAGTTAGAATTTGCGAGTCTGGTTCTGAACAAGTGGATGGGTAAGGGTTACATTGTTTTCAATTTTTGAATTATTATATTTAATTATTTTGGTTACTGTCATATAATTGTTTTGGTTACTATGTTGTAAATATTTGGTTACTGTATAAACTGATATGTGTTATATATAGGTTGATTCTAGTATTGATTTTGGTTATCTTTTGTGCATTTGTACAGTGATTGCGGGTTGTTCACAATTTGTTTTGCAGAGCATGTCATTCATCAGAAGATTGATGAAATTCCTATTCCATTCCCCATTGCGCAATATCGGAAGAAGTTATGCACAAACTTATATATGCATGGAAGGAACAAACAATTGGAGGGATATGAGACTGACAGAGAATTTCCAGGAAGATTTGTTCCAGATTTTTATTAGTTCAGATATTGTTGTGTTGTCAGTATGAATTGTGTTCTGTATTTTTATTTTTTAATATACACAACAATTTTGTATGGTTCATTAAGGATGATTACTGAATCTTATATAGATGGGATTTCATATGTTATTATAATATCAGTTTTGGAATTAATTTTGTGTGTTGTTGGTATTTGATTCGTTTTAGGCTGTGTTTGCTACATTATATTGAAATGTACAGTTGGTAACCAAATATATATAAAAGGGTAACCGACTAATGTTTTGATAGTAGTAAATGAGATATACAATATTGTTTTAGGACATATAATCTGTTGTTAAATGTATCGGGACATATAATTATTGTTAAATGTATAGGTGAGAGTATACATTAGTTAACAAAAAAATTGCTTTGGTGATTGTTATCTAAATATTTGGTTACCTATTTGTTATATTTTGTTTATTGTTATAACAAATAAGTAACCAAATAGTTTACTCTTATGGTCACCATATTATGTTTATACAAGTAAACAAATTATAATAAAATTTGATAAAATCATTATATATCGATTAACATAAATATATGTTAACAATATTTGTTTTAGTTTGTATCAAAACAGCTTATAAATTTGTATCACGAATGTTATGAATTGTTAAATGTGTGTGTTTTTTTTAGTGTATCATCATGATGGAAACACATTAATTTTAATTAAGAGATTTCATTTTTATATATGATGGTCATTTGTATAACTATCATATTAAATTAAATATATTTTTGAGATGTTCAATTGGTATCCAAATTGTTATATAAGAGTAACCATTTGACTTTATGTTAGTAACCAAATAATTTACAATTTATATTTGGAATAATTGTCAAGTAAATAAATAGTGTACTTTTGTGGGTTCCCAATCAGATTGGCAACTCATAATGAATTCGTAAATCAAATGCTTTAATCAATAAAAATGTTGGTTATTGTACAAAATCAAAAATGTTACCATCTATGTGGTTTATGGTTAATGATAGTAAACAATTATATATACATATATCTACACTCTTAATGTAAATGCATTATATCAGGGTTTTTTGGTCTTAAAACCGGTGGATTATTGCAGGTTTTCCTGTTGTGTCCTTTCTCTTGGCACCTGCTGCATTTGATTTGAATTTTGATTTCAGATCCGTGTTTGTACCTCCCTACTTTTGGTCTTCCAGCTGGTCTTCTTGTGTTCGGTGGTTTTACAACCAT
This sequence comes from Panax quinquefolius, assembly GCA_020205615.1. Lineage (NCBI taxonomy): Eukaryota > Viridiplantae > Streptophyta > Magnoliopsida > Apiales > Araliaceae > Panax > Panax quinquefolius. The sequence goes on from CM035173.1 coordinate 47,371,042, forward strand.
ATTTCTTACTTCTTCTGGTACATCCCAGTTTTCTTTGTCATTTAACGGCATGATTGAAGCTGAATATGTGTCGACCAAAGTTGTTTTATAGTATTTTTTTGAGCAAAAATCATAACAGCTCAAATTTCGCTTCTTCATACAAATAAATTGAAGATGTGGACATGGCATTTCATGGTACTGAAATTTTCCACATGTGCATGTTCTTTGGTCGATGTCCACAATATATTGCTTGACGACATCGTAAACAGTAAAAATCACTAAGTTTGATGTCTCAACCTACATCACAAATTAATCGTTGTTAGAATAAAGTACAACTGGAATCATTTTCATTATCTGAAAAAAGAATACATATTAAATCAAACAACTCAATGTTATAATTACAAAACAAGTAACTAAGCATTAACCAACTTAGCAGTAACATTATAATTATACAGAGTAACCAAATAAGCATCAGTTAGTAACCAATATAATGATACTATCAATAACCAACTCAGCAGTATCATTTTAATTATTAAGAGTAACCAAACAAGTATCACTTAGTAACCAATGTAATGATATATAGTAACCAACTCAAAGAAGAATGGTCAGAACCATTGTAATGATATGCAATAAGCAATTAAGTATTAATTGACAACCAATATAATATTTCATAGTAACCAAGTTACCATTAGCCAATACACAAGTTATTATTAGTTAGTAAATATTATAGTGTAGCACAGTAACCAAATCAGCATTAGACAGTAAACAATTCAACATTAATTAGTAATATTATGCAGTAAGAAAGCAGTATTAATAAGTAACCAGTACAATGATACACAGTAACCAAATCAAAGTGTCAAGTAACCATTATAATGTTTTGCAATAAGCAATTAGGTATTGGTTAGTAACCAATATAATATTACATAGTAACCAAGTTATCATTAATCAGTAAACAAGTCAGTATTAGTCAGTAAATATTATAGTTTAACAAAGTAACTAAGTCAGCATTAGTCAGTAAACAATTCAACATTAATTAGTAATATTATGCAAGAATCAAGAAAGATTATTCAAGAACAAATACAATATAAAAATTAATGCAATAAATTATAATTTGTATTTGTTACCTTAAGTTTTTTGATTTAATGATATTAGATTGCAATCTTTCTTCAACTGTTGTGGAAAGTGTTGTGAATGTTGATAGGGCTGCTTGTTTGTTTGTGAAATACCATCTTTGAACCAGACAACGTAGGCATTCAATCATTGATGCAACTGGAAGATCCCTAATCATATTAATTGCGTTGTTAATAGATTCGGCGGTGTTTAAAGTCATTGTTGAGTATCTGCTTACAGTCCTATGGAGCCTGGTGCACTTTTCCAACTTGACCTCTTCCTCCAAATATGTCCTTATTCGAGGATCAATGGCATCAAGTTCAGCCATGTGTTTGTTGAATTGTTCAATGTTGTATGCTCTACATGCCCCGTTGTAAGCTTGTTTAAGTTCTTCTCCTCTCTTTTTGAATCTATTTTTGATATTTTTCAGTATATGGTATGTGCAGGAAGCATGCATGACATCTGGAAACACATAATTCAGTCCTTGTATTATTGCTTCATGTCTATCTGAAACAATGCATTGGTCTTCCCTTACTCCACAAGCAGTTCTTAAATTCATGAAAAACCATCTCCAAGATAATTCATTTTCATTTGTCAACCATCGTAAAAAGCAATCGGAAAAATGTTTCGGTTTGCATCTTGTGTGCTTGCTATCAGTATTGTCCCTCCGTAAGTTAATTGTATGAATGTGCCATCGATTACAATAATTGGAAAGCAATGATGCCATGCTTGAATGGATGCTCCTATGGCAAAGAATAAATATTTGAAACGAGCATTTGTTTCCAACTCAAGAGCTGTGACGGAACCTGTTATGAAACATCAACATTATCAATAGAATTATTAGTATAATGCTACAAAGTAACCAAGACATCATTAGACAGTAACCAAATTATTGTCATACAGTAACCAAGACAGCATTGGACAATATAATTTTATACAGTAAACAAGACAAGAGTCGACAAGAACCAATGTATTTAATGTCAGTATCCAAGTCAACATCGTCAAAGAACCAATTATCCAAACATTAGCAAAGAACCAAAAGCAAGAAGGAATATATGGTTATACAAGAACAATCAAGAATCAATATATTGTTACACAATCAAGAACAATATATCATATACACAAAGAACTAATACAAAGATTAGTCAGTAATCAATAAAACATTAGACAGTATAATGTTACAAAGTAACCAACATATTTGCTTACAGTAACCAATACAGCATTAGATAGTATAATGTTTTTCAGTAACCAAGACAACATTATACAAGATAAACAAGATATTTCTATCGATTACTAAGATATCATTACGCTAAAGAACCAACGAATAGCAGCAGATAGTAACCAAGAGATAGCATTAGACAAGAATCAACATATTGTCTTTAAAGAACAAGACAAAGATTAGATAGTATAATGTTTTCGAAGAATAAAGACAACATTATGCAAGAAATAAACAACATATTGATATCTGAAGAACCAAGATATCATTAAGCAAAGAATAAACGGTTGCATTACAAGAACCAATGTATTTCTTTGAGTAAACATTAATATAAAAATCAAGTAGAACTCATTTAAAATTATAAATATGAGGTAGGTAACCAATGCACATTATAGCAACCAAATCGGTTGAATTGAGTAATCAACTAATCATGAAAAATAATAATGTGTTTTAAATTGTTTACCGGATTTGTTTTCTGCAAGATGTGTAACCATGATGGGATCAATGAGTAGTAGTCGTGTGGATTTCCTCTTACCTTTTCTAACGCTTTCTCCTTCGATCTCCATGCTTTTTGGTAAGAGATAGACACAATATATTCTCGTCATCATGTCCTCGATAATATCGGTTGGTGTGTATATTTTCTTCAAATTTGTTAATTTATGCATTATGCATTCATCGACCAACTCACTATTTTTTTGTCATGCGGACTCCCAAAGAATACGCCGGATCGAACACGTGTGAATGTCATTGAATTCCCTCACCAACAGCCGGGTTTTTGAATACTTGATGCTCTCATCTTCCATTTGCAATTTTCATCATCTACGCACACTAGCACAAAGTCTCTATGACCTGTTCGTTGAACTTTGTGTTGTCTATTTTTCTTGATTGAATGCAGCCTCATTGATTGTGATAGGATTTTTTTGTCTTTGTAGGTTTGATGTAATTTTACTTCACGTTCATTCGGATCTGTTATTACATCATCATATCGTTCTTCTGTGTATGATTTGTCATGTTGTCTGTCTCGTTGTTGTTCCATAATTTTCATTGCAAGCTGATCAGCATATTGCGTTCCAATTTGGGAATCTTGTGTTGCTAGTGTAACTAGTGCTGAATTCCCTTGTGTTGATCTGATTGGCGTTACATCGTGAACAACAGATTCTTCTATATTTGTCAAGTTACGCAAGATTGCTGTGCGGCCGCTTCTTTTTCCAATATCTATAATCAGTGGGAATTTTCCTTGTTCATCAGATTTTTTACTGACTTCAATAAAGAATCTCAAGGTTGCTTCATCTGATATACAGATTGGTGGAATGTCGTTTTTGATGTGAAATTTGATAGACAATGTTGTTGTGTTTGTGTCTATCCGTAATGCAATGCATATCATGTTTTGCATTTCTCTGAACGAACAAGTTGAGGGAACTAGTATGCCAGTAACTTCAAAGTTGGTGTACTGGTTACTATCAGTCCATGTACCGTTGAAATAAAGCAAAACAAGAATCATCTCCATTGTCTGAAAACAAAATATGTATCAGATAGTAACAAAATCAATGTTACTCAAGAATCAAACTATATAATGTCAAGAACGTAAAATGAAATACATTTGTACTATCATTCTACAATTGAAAAACAACCGGTTTAACGTTTTTTTTGTTAGCAATTAAATTATAACGATTGTATGAAGATAACCAATGTAGCCAATTAATTTCCATCATAATAAAACAAACCAATATAAATTAATCAAATATTGCACATTAATAATATCAACATTATACAAGAATAAAATTCAATGTAGATAAAGAACCTACACATGTTTATTTAGTAACCATAGGATAAAAAAATTTTCAATTTACTTATTATATTAAAAAACAACAAATATAATGGGTTTGTGGGCATTTAAATGCTAATTGTTGTAAGAATGTAAGCAATGTAGTTAACAAGTGACTATTAATATAAAAATATAATTATAAGCATAATTAGATTAATTCAAGAACTGAGATCAAAATTAATAAGTATCCATTTTTATTTGTATATAATATCTAAATAAGTATTATTCAAGAACTCAATATAATGTTAATCAAGAATCAACTCAAAGATTAGTTAGTAAACATATACATATAAATGTTCATACATAGGAAACTATATACATATAATTATTAGACGTATACCAAGATATTGTTACATAGTAAACTATGAAGCATTACATAGTTACTAATAAATCAAGATATAGTATGATGTTACAAAGTAACCAACATATCATTAGACAAGAGTCAACATATTGTCATATAGTAACCAAGAAAACATTAGGCAATATAATGTTACAAAGTAACCAAAACATCATTTTGTCAGTAACTAACATATTGTCATACACTAACCAAGCTAGTATTTGATAGTATCCAAGACAACATTGAACAATATATTGTTATACGAAGAACCAAAAAACAATGTGAGGAAGTCACCAAAAGTTAAAGCGATGAGCGGTAATGTTTTTGTAGTAACCATTTTAAGTGTGACTCAAGAACTATATGAATACCGTAGTAACCATTGGTAACTATATGCATACGAACTTGAAACACACATACCTCAGTGTTCAGAATTGTATCGATATTGCTGTGATTGTTTTTGGTTACTGCTCTTGAAGTAGATGATGATTTTGTATACTATTTCGTCTTCTCCGATCTTAGATGTTTGTCGCGATCTCAGAGGTGAGTGGAAAGGCAATCGTCGACCGAAGATTTGGCAATCGTCGACCGAAGATCTTAGATCTTAGATGTTTGTCGCGATCAGAGTTGTTGTGATTGTTTATGGTTACTGAACTTGAAGTAGATGTTGATTTTGTATACTATTTCGTCTTCTCCGATCGTATATTTTTGACGCGATCTCAGAGGTGAGTATAAAGGCAATCGTCGACAGAAGATTTGGCCTTTTCCGATATCAAAGTTGCATGTTGTTCGGTTGCTTGATTTTAGGAGCGGTTATTGTTAGATAGGACATATTTGGTAACTGACGTGTGCGTGATGTTACCAACTTTATTATTGTGTTGTTTTATTTTTGTAATTATGTTTTGTGTGTTTTATTTTTGTAATTATTTTATAATTGTTGTATATTAATGTTAAGGACCTGTGATTTTATTTGTAATGTGTTAAAAAAACAGAAAAGAAAAAAGTCCCTCCTTTGCATTTCTAAAATATAAAATTAATTCTGACATTACAAAATCAATTTGTAATAATTTAAATTCAAAATTAATATGATTAATTTTAATTTTAAAAGCATTGAATCTTGTAATTAATACTATTTTTTAATAATTTATAATTTCTAAAATTTTATTGACTAAAATTAAGTCTTACCAATTTTGAACAAAAAAAAACTAAAATTGTGTTATTTAATTTAATTCATTACTTTTAAATTAAAAATATCTAAAATTGACTTATAAAATTAGGGTTCTTTACATAAGTATACAACAAATATAAAGTAATTACAACAATAGTGTATCAACTAAATAATTTTAATAACAGTGAAATAATGAATAATAATGCCAAAAATAATACAATACACATCAGTATATCCAAACCAACAAAAAAAGAAATCCCTAATTTCAAGGAGAAAACTACTCCACCTATTTTGTCAGTTACCAACTAAACCAGATACTCACCAAATCACGTCACCAAATTACCCAAAATTCCGACGAAGAAAAAAAAACAAAAACAGAGCATCCATGAAGAAGCTTTGCGAGAAGAAGGTTTATGAGAAATATAGAGGAAATCAAATCGAAAAGCAAAGTAAAAAGCGTAAACAGAGCATCCGAACATCACATTAGAATAAGCGATTTCAAGATATTTTCTAATGTAAGGAAAAATTATATTCGAGAAATCAAACTAAATCAGATCTTCATTCAAAGGTACGATTCATTATAAAATTGAAGTTTGGGGATATTCATATCAAGGTTTGGTTACTTTGATTAAAGTAAACAATATTTCGCAGATTAACCATATAAAATCATATCTTTTCAAAATTTAATAAAATGAATGAACATAAAATTTTGCGTAAAATATTGATACTATTAATATATATTTTGGAAACTATAAAATGTTGATTTGGAAACCCATAAAGTAATATTATTAATATCATTGAAAGGGAAATGTATTTTTCATTCATTGATCAAGAATTCATTTAATATATTGGCAACATTAAAATATATATTTGGTTACTTTAAACGCATGCATAATTAAATACAATTTAGTTTCGAATGTAAATGTTCATTCTTTATAACTTATCCTCTCGCAAAAACATTATTTTTGTTTTGTTTATAAATCGACTTAAGACATACTTTGTTATATATGTATATATACTAAATATTTCTATTTTGGTTACTTAAAATTGTTAAGTTGTACACATGGAAAATAAGAATAATTTTATTACTTTTTAAATAATACTTTTTTTTTTAAATATAAGCATGCATAATCTGGAATAATTCATAAAATATTTTGGTTACTATAACATGTTGATTTGGAAACCAATAAAAAATATTATTAATTTTTGCCATTAAAGGTAAATGAAATGTTCAATCGTGGTTCAAATTTTAATATTCATTCTTTAGTATTTAACCTCCCCTGAACCATAATTTGTGTTTTCTTTATAAAATGAATGAAAACAGTCAATTACATATGCATAGATACTACTTATATCTGTTTTGGAAACTGAATATTGTTGATTCACTCAACTAATAATAATTTAAAAATTTAAACATTCATAATCCGCATCATTCATATAATAATTTGGTTACATATGTATGTCTATTCATTCTTTAAAGTCGACAATGCAAACATTGTGTAAAAAAAATAATTATTACTAAAAAGTTATAATTGATTACTATGTGATTTACATATACTAACTACCTACTAATATACATTCATAATCAGAAAGTTGATTATGGAAAAAGTAAGAGTTGATACCAATTTCATAACTTTTAAAAATTTAATTACAAAAGTAGTTGAAAACAAATTTTTCCAAAAATATTGATACTAATAATATATATTTTGGTAACTATGTAAAGTTGATTTGGAAACTAATAAAGTAGTAGTATACAACTAATAAAAATTGATGATTTGGCAACCAATAAAGGAGTAAAATTAATTTCAATTATGAAAAGGAAAATGTAATTCACATTCATAGCTTGAGGAAACTCAGAATGTCTATTTTGATTACTGAATGTCTATTTTGATTACCGAATGTCTATTTTAATTCACATTCATAGATACTTATAATGTCTATTTTGATTACTGAAAATTGTTGATTCTACATTCGCAAAATAATAAATAAAATTTCAATTCAAACATTCATAATCGTCAACATTTAAAAAATATTTTGGTTACAAATGACTATCTAAGCATTCTTAAATTTGAAAATGCAAATAATGTAGGAAAATTTATTAGTACTAAAAAGTGACAATTTGATTACTATATGTTCATATATCGACTATTTACATAATTGTAATAATTTTATCGTTTTATTGTCGTGAATATGGATATGATTCCAGCTTGTAATTTACTTCAACTAAGACGTGGAGTGACAAAGAATCAATATCAAAATTTCAAGTCACCTACTTACTAGTCCCTTCAACATGTTCATTCACGTAAATACACAACTTGATATGCAATGCATTAAGCCTAGAATGCTACAAAACAGAGTTGTCAATCAAATTTCATATTAGCAAAGAACATCCCTCCAATCAAGGTGACAAATGAATCAACTTTCAAATTCTATATGGAAATCAAGAAAAATCGGGTTGAATATGGCAAGTATCCTCCGATTATAGATTTCGAATACCACATTGGAGGAACTACAGACTTACAAAACGTCATAATCAAGAAGAAAATATAATGCAAGATGAAACGCCATGAGATCGGGCACAAAGGAATACCGATCTTGAATTTTGGAAACACAAGGAGACCAATTTGGATCAAATTTTGTTGAGCATCCGCCATCAAGTCATTGGTAAAGAAGAATATGATGCATAAACACAAGAAAGAAAGAACAAGTGATGAGGTCATATCAGATCCGAATAAGTTTGAGGTAAGAATTCATCAAACTTACAAAGACAAAAGAATATTAACACAAGCCATAAGGCTACATTCAATCGCATAAAACAGTAACACAAGGTAGAAAGAACAAGTGGAAGGGACTTTGCTCGTATGCATCGACAATGAAAGTTGCAAATGGAAACTAAGAGCATCAAAATTACTTAAAACAAATATGTTCAAGGTGAGAGAGTTTAATGATATACACACTTGTTCATCCAACATACTACTTGGAGATCATAGACAAGCAATAGTGAAATGGTTAGTGAATGCATAATGCATAGACTAACTAACTTCAAGAAAATTTACACACCAACGGATATTGTGGAAGATATGATGACGAGTATAATGTGTCCATCTCCTACCAAAAAAGCATGGAGAGCGAAAGAAAAGCAATGGAAAAAGTAAGAGGGAATCCACACGACTACACTATGATTCCTTCGTGGTTGCACATGCTAAAAAAAACAAATCCAGGTATCAATTAGAAACCATTTTTTTATGTTTTTAAAATTTCAATTACCAATATTAAATGATTTGGTTACCTATTAATTAAAGTTTGGCTAATAAATATAATAATTAAAAAAAATAAAAATAATTTTTTCATGCGAGCAGTGTATACAATAAATATAACTATTTAAAAAGCATTTTAGACACCATCTGAACACTATAAAAATTATTAATTTATGATTACTTGCAAGCCATTAGTACTACACTTAGAGCATTATCAACTACAAATACGGGCAATATGTAGTACATATATTTACATCGACTAAACCGAAAATTCATTTCGTGTTCAATTATGACCTTGCAGTTGGATAATAATGGTCGATTCAAATATCTCTTCTTTGCAATAAGAGCATCCATCAAGCATGGCGCCATTATTTTCCCATCATTGTAATTGATGGCACCTTCATACAATCAACCTACGGGGTACACTTCTCAAGCAAGCACTCAAGATGCAAAATGTAAACATTATACCAATTGCTTTTGGAGTTGTGGATGGTGAAAATGAATTATCCCGGATATGGTTTTTCATTAATTTAGAGAGATGCTTGTGGAGTTAGAAAAGGACAATGCATTGTTTTGAGATGTATATGAAGCAATTATAAAGGGACTTAATAAAGGTGTTCCCTCGATGTCACGCATTTGTTCATGCACATACCATATTTTGAAAAACATAAAAACAGTTCAAAAAAAGAAAGGAGAAGAAGTCAAACAAGCATACAACGCGGCATGCAGAGCTTACATCGTTGAAGAATTCAACATACACATGAATCAACTTGATGATGCAATTGATGCTCGAATAAGAAAATATTTGGAAGAAGAAGTTCATCTGTATAAGTGTACGAGGCTCCACGGGATCTGTAAGCAGACACTCAACAATGACTTCGAAACATCACGGATCTATTAATAATGCAATTAAGGAAATCGTAAATCTTCCAATTGCATCAATGATTGAATGCCTACGTTGTATGGTTCAAAGATGGTATTTCACAAACAAACAATCCAAGAATGTCTTCTTTCACTATCCTTTCCATAACAAATTGAGAGAAAATTGCAATCTAATATCATTGAAGTCAAAGAAACTTAAGGTAAGTCATACATCTTTTAAATTGTTAATGATACCTACCTACAACAAAATCAGATCCGAAATGAAATTAAACAAAGTTATGCAGCTTTTGTTTTCCAAAGATAAAAGTTTGATAAAGATACCAACATTACATACGACTTTCATTATTTCAAATTATATATACAAAAATATTATTATACATACCGACTACACAATTAAATGCTATCAGAGGTCGAGACATCAAACCTAGTGATTTTCTTTGCTTATGATAACGCCAAACAATTTATCGTGGACATGGAACAAAAGACATGCACACGCCGAAAAATTTCAAGACTACGAGAATGCTCTCACACACACGTCATTGTTATGGAAAGAGGAATTTGAGTCGTTATGATTTTTGCTCGTAATATTATTCAAATAAAACTTTGGTCGACACGTATTCAACTTCCATCATGCCATTAGATGATGAGAGAGACTTGGGATGTTCCGTGGTTATTAAGACCATATGTGTCAAACCACCAAATACAAGAAGACCAAAGGAAGACCAAAGAAAGGTAGATATAAGCATATATCCGAAATTACATTTCAAAATAAGTGCAAAGAGATGCCAAGAAAAAGGACACAATAGAAAAATATGCAATAAACCACCAATTTCGAGACCACTTAAAAATTTGATATATACATACCTTCAGAATCGATATATAGTAATCATTTTAATCATTTTGCTTGTGTAATAAAAAAAATTTCAATCGCATAGTATTTAAAGATGATTAATTTCATAATTGGTTAATTAAGTTGTATTTCTTCTTAATGGCATGTGATAATTGGATAATTAAGTTGTAATTCTTCTTTATGACATTCTGGCTACACACTAACATTTAATTGGAAACCTTTGAATTCATAGTTGGCAACCAACTAGGTGCCGTGTTAAAAAAAATATAATTGTAAGCTTTGTAATTGTTTTATGTATTTTATTTAATTATTAGTTTTTAAAGCATAACATAAAAATTGATTACATTTCTTTGTATTCTTGGGTACACTATAAACATTAGAAAACCCATAGTATTTAGTTAACTGAATTTTAAATTACTATACCAATTTGGTTACCAACAATTACTATTGATTTAACTAAACCGCTTTTTTAAACCTTTATGACATTTCCTCACTACACACTAACATTTAATCGAAACCTTTGGATTCATAATTGGCAAACCAACTGCATGCGTGTTAAAAAATATAATTGTAAGCTTTGTAATTGTTTTATGTATATTAGTTAATCATTAGTTTTTAAAGCATAGCATAAAAAATGATTACATTTTTTTGTATGCTTGGGTACACTATAAACATTAGAAAACCCATAGTATTTAGTTAATCAATTTTAAATTACTATACCAATTTGGTTACCAACAATTACTATTGATTATAACAATAACAAACGTTCTTTAGAAACCTTTATGACATTCTCGCCATGTACTAACATTTAACCGAAACCATTAGATTCATAGTAGTCAAACCAATCGTGCCGTGTTAAAAAAATTATAATTGTAAGCTTTGTAATTGTTTTATGTATTTTAGTTAATTATTAGTTTTTAAAGCATAACATAAAAAATGATTACAATTTTTGTATGCTTGGGTACACTATAAACATTAGAAAACCCATAGTATTTAGTTAAATGAATTTTAAATTACTATACAAATTTGGTTACCAACAATTACTATTGATTATAACAATAACAAACGCTTTTTAAAAACCTTTATACGATCGATTGCAACCCATTTGAATAAAAAAGGCCAAAAATTTAAAAAAAGATTCATTAAATTTTATCGTTATCAATGTTTATTTACTAACATAAACTAATATAGTTACATTATAATCAAATTTTGGCAACGAATCAAACATATAAATAACATTTATTCTTTAACTTAAAATGAATGATTATGATAATAACAAACAATAGTTGGTAACTTTGGTATTATCTGTTTCCAACAAACCCAAACATAAAGAACAAATTCATGATACAAATCGTTAATCTGTTTTATAATAATTTATCGTTAGTATTAATTAATTAGTTACCAACAACAATAAAAAAATGTTACCTATATATTCAAATTTGGCAACCAACTAAATCATAACAAACAAATAACCGATACAAGGTATAAAATACTTATACATAAGATCGTTAAAATTGAATGGTTACCAAACCATCGATAAAATTATTATTACCAGATATACAAAGATGTAAACCTATCGAACCGAAAAAAAAAATAATACCAATATTGTTTAAAAATAAAAAACAAAACAAAAAAAATAAAAAACTCGAACCAACAAAACAATATCATACGGTAATAAAGTAAAAATTAATATATCATTCCATCATCAAAATATTTATAATATCATTTCACATTCAATAACCATATCAAATGGTATCTAATGTCAAAACAGAAATGAAAAATGATGCAAAACCAAACTAGATATCACTACCAATTTCTCTCGGGTGTTCGGATTCGACTCATATCCGCCTTACTTGCTTGTTCCTCGCATGAATAAACAAATCGACATTACGCTTTCTTGCAGATTGAAAGTTATTGGGAATGGATTTCGGCAAGTGTAGAAGTCTCGCTTGTGGAGAATATGTTCCACAAAAGAAATAGTGAATATACCACAATCAATCGAAAAATAAAAAGATATAATGGAAATCAAGACAGACATCATAATATATGGAAAACTAAAAAATATAGAAAATGTAACTTATTTCCATCAATTTGCTCGTGTAGACCCTCAAAGAAATTCAAGATCAATAATATCATTTTCTCCTTTGTGCGATATGGTTCACTATTGAAATCAATATCACATCTATTCTTCCAAAAACCACAACCGCATAATATTATCTAAGAATGAAAATATAAGGCTCTCAGACACATCCATTATATTTGTTCGCATGATGTTCCCTGCTCATCAAGAGAATTATAAACTACTAACACCCCTACGATGGACATCAAAACCAATAAAACCAATGTCCAGAACCGTCATATGAATGGGAAACACGACAAAATCATCAACATCAACCCACGGTTTGTCGACCTCCATATAAAACCCTTGAATGTACTCAAACCACATCAATGTTGCCCAACAACAAAGTTTTATCACCATTGTTATTACAATATTCCCCATATAAGTTGGTTAACTTCACATGAAACCAACAACTGTTGTCAGAACCCTTAATTGGATATTGTTTGAGTATCTAGCCAATTTACGATATAGTACAAACAGACGTTGATGTCTTTGAACCGTAAATGAAACCATAATAACAATCGATATTAACAAAAACAAAAACAAACTTTAATATAAGTCAGATCCAAATGTAAAACATATAAGAACCAAACTTATAAGATAAGATATCCCAAACTAACATGCATTAATTAAAAACAATAAAAAACTCACATCATCATCAAGCCATTGTCCAGAGTCTTCACTTGTAAAACCACATTTTGGAAGATATTGTAATAGACCCAAATCAAGGGAGGCTCTATTTTGTCATCGTTCCTCACTTAATTTTTCAATTCTTCAAAACAAACACATATAGCAAATATAAAATGAATGATTTTATCTCCTAGAAAAAAAATAATATAAATATATTAAACTCCAATAAACATACCTTTTTCTATTATTTAATCCAATTTTAAAACCACGGGTCAAATACGACATCTTCAGATTTCAAAGGCATTCCCATAAAATGTCTCGAAAATGCATACAAACCTCTCTGCGTAATGTTTTTTATCATCAACAAAACCAAGTCGAGTCACAGAACCAAACTTCGACGATAAGGACTCTTCAACACAAAGACTCCTCAGATAACGCACGGACAGCCTACCAAGTGAGGTTAGTTGCAGATTTTTCAACTTCAACACAATGGATTAAATCTTGAGTTGTCAAAACCATATCATCAAGCATCGCAGATGTTCGGAGTTTCACTTTTATCGCTCAGATTGGATTTTAAGACATGACACAAAATACTATTTCAATATCAAATAAAAATTCTAAAAAGAATCAATATTAACATAAACACACCATAACTAAATTATCGCCTCAGATTGATTTTAATACCCTATATTGGATTTTAAGACACGACACAATCAGAATCTAAGTTACTAATACAACATGTAAATGTAACTAATATTGAAAAATTCACTAACCTCAACCGGGTTGAAAGCAACAATTTCTTGACCAACGACCGACTTAAAATATCAAAACTTGGAATATCATTAATCTTTTTTCAACCTAAAAAAAAAAAACATCTCATCAATATAAGACATAAGAATATAACATAAAAAAATTGTAAAAAAATTTGTTACCTTTTCATTCTCCACATTAATTAGACCCGCCTCAGGGGTAAAAACAACAATCTCTTTACCATCTAATTTAAATTGTCTTTCTTATAATCGAACTCAGTAAAAAAATAAGGCCAAACAAATCAAAGATTTACTTAATAAACATAAAATAAAAATGGAAAATCTAACATATTTGTAAACCTTTGCATCGATTTCTTCAAACTTATTCGGACCAACCTCACCAACATTCGCAGTATTACTTCCATGAAACTGTTTTGAATTGTCACCACCTTCAATTACAACATCACCCTCAACCTTCAAAACATCATCAACTACTACATTAACATTGCCACCATCAACATTCTCATCCATCTCAACATCATAAGCATCAACATTCTCATCCATCTCAACATCATCACCATCATCATCAAAATCATCATCATCATCGTATGAATCATCATCATTATCATCGTCATCACCATCACCATCACCATCATCATTAACATTTACACTTCTCCGGTTAAGATAACTAGACTTTCCATAAAACTGCTTTCTAAACATCTTTTTAATGTCCATACAAATTTGAACATGAAACACCTGCAAATGATCTTTAACCTCAACACCCAAATTCTTGATTTCTTTTTCTTCACTTCCATCAACTTCCTTCCAATGGCTTCACCTGCTCATCAATAATTTTTCAAGATCGTAAATAGAAAACATAGGGTCTCTAAACTTCCTTAATGATTCAACTTTAATATCGGACCTTTTGGCTCCACCGTCATTTCCAATCGAAAAATAAAAAACTCCTAAATCCAACCGAAACTTCTCAACCTCCGTAGAACAATGTTTTGATAGTCAATCAAACAAATTAAAAAGCACCAAATATACCATATCGTAAACATTGAAAATAAAAAAGAAAAAAAAGTCAAGACAAAAAAAAAAAAAAAAGAAACCAATAACTTATGAAAAGGAAATCGCGATTTAATGAAAATGGTAACCAAAGATACCGACTGTAACCAAAAATCGTGTCGCTCAACTTCTCATTCTTCTGAGCCTTTCCTAGCTCTCTCCATCCGAATAATCAATTTCAATCATTATCATCAATACGTAAACCCCCGACTTTCAATGTGGGAATTGTTTCAAACAAGAAAACTTGAAACACATAAGGTAAACCACTAAGCTTGTAAGATTTACAATAACTATCACTATAAAAATCAGATATCACCCCAACCGAACTTATCCTTCTTTACACGTCCCTTTACAAAGAAGGGATAGAGAATTCTTTGTTTGTTCAAAAGCAACTTTTCCCCATGGATAACTTGCAACATCACCATATAAAAAAGTTAAACAAAACTTCATCAACATAATTATCGTAAACAAGAGAGCTAGTATGAAATTAAAACCAAGAAAATGATAGACATCCTAATCGCTTCATCATCATCATCAAAACAAGCACTCCTATAAATCCTCCCTATAGTAGAACGAGTTAGAACCTCATTTTGAAAAAATTTCTTAACCAAAAGTTTTCAATCCCCTCAAACTACCAATGTCTTCATCTCCTCGCCAATTTTAGACCAAATTAAACAAAATTCAGCAATCCAAATCTAACCCTTTTCTCGCCAAATACAAACCACATTTCCCACTATCCCTCCGATAAACTTCCATAATCAAAGCATGATGTAATATTTGGGAAAACATCCTGGGTCGCCTAAAATCTAAAAAATTTACCAAAAAACAGTCAACTTAAACTTATCCAATCGAAGCTACAGATAATTTATTTTTAATAATATTTGGAACATTCATTTCACACCAATATATAACTTTTGCGTAAAAGTTCCGCTGATGCTCCTATAGAAAAACTCCCAAATCTGAAAATGCAAAAAATATACATTACAAACAAATTTGGGAAATCAAAATATAACATCGTAAACTTTAAAACCAAAACTATTAAATCAAGAATAATACAAAAACACTAATATCGATAACCAAATAATATCAAGAAGAGACCAAAACCAATTAATCATCAAATTATTTAATATATAACAAATTATAAATGCATAAATTTAGAAAATAATACTAACAACACATCCACACGAAAACAACATAACCATTTTTCCACAAACATTAAAAAACATGCATCAATCTCCAACTCTTTTATAATAAAAAATCATTTTATCATTATGAAATAATCGGGCCTATAATGATAAATGTTGGTAACCAAAACTCAATTAGCAAGTAATAATCAAAAGATTGTCAACATACATAATCACAATAATGTAAACTACTTACTAAGACATAATACACTATTAATCGACTCACAAATATGAATGACAGCAATAATGTAAACAAATTCAATTTAAAAAATCATTAAAGCAACTAGAACTCTAATGTAATATAATACATTTGAATAACTATGAAATCTTCATTTTCCAAACATATACATGTTAGAAACCAAAACTCAATTAACAAGTTACCATCAAAACATAAACAACACGCATAATAACAACAATGAAATTTAGATACTAATCTTCGAAACTAAACACAATCGGAAACACTGTAAAGGTTGAAACATCACCTTAAACAAAAACAAAAATAAATGTAAACAAAAACAACAAAAAAAAATATATTATTTAAAAAAAAAAAACAAACCTTCAATTTTTTTTGCCTGGAAACAATTTTTCGTTTGTGAGCCTCGACTGCATCTTCTTTCCCCTCTTTTTTTAAAGAAACTTCAAAATCAGAATCGAAGCATACCAATGATTTAGCCTTCTTATTGGTATGTCTACCCATATTCTTATCTTCAACTCTCGATTTCAACATTAACAACTTCCCCCGTTTTGAAGACTTTGCCATTTTATCACTCCCCTCTACAAATTTCTTCATATCCTTTCTACAATCATCATCCCTAACCCGTTTACCCTTCTCATCACTCATCTTATGCCCAACTCCCTCCATTTTCTTCCTCGTAGACACCATCCCAAATAAAAACCAAAATAAATCTAAGAATGTAGAAACGAAAAACCACACAACTTATAAATAATCACGAGGATAAGAATAATACGAACACAACGACCCAGAAACCCAAAACGCCGACGAGCAATCTCTGCCGGAAAGAACTAAGGCCAACAGCATAAAGAAGAAAAGATTAGCATAAGGCGTTTCAAAAACACAAAATAAGGGTTTCCAAATGAAAAAACGTAGACTAACAAAGATAATAACAAAATTTAAATTGAAAAACGAGCCCACTCTCACCAAGATAAAGCGTGATCAGCTTTTTTTTTTCAAAAATTAAACTGAATTGCCATGTCACCAGCACATTAAATAACACACCATAATTAAAGGGATATTATATTTTCACTACTAATGAAAAAAAAAATTTATATATATTAAAAATATAAATATTTAATGAGTGCACTATTGTTGTAATTACTTTTCAAAATGTAATATAAACTGTAAATTACCCTAAAAATTATACTAAATCTTATATTGTGTAAATGCAAAAACATATTAGCCTTTCGTAAACCCATTTGTAATCCAATCAAAAAGCCCAGAAGACCAGTTAGGCGAATTAGTTTAAAATATCATCATACGTTGAAAAACGTTAAGCCATTTACTTTATTTAAGACCGTTACTGGCCACATGCATCCATTTACACATGAATTTTTAATATTTCTTCATAATTCTCTTTCACATAAAAATAAAATTCACTTTATTCTCACGTAAGAAAGTATCATGTTAAAATATCAAAAAAACATTACTTCCTATTTTATTTCTTAGTCATTTTTTGGGTCTTGTATTTCTTGGTCAACTTTTGACTACAACATTCTATTTGCTTACGAATATTAAGAACATTTTTTGATTTCATCTCTCTAAAAATAACAAGTTGTTCGGTTAATAGTGTGTACGAAATAAAATTATAACAGATTAGTTTGATTGCATTTTAATACATTTTAACAGTCCACCTAATGTCTTTAAAAGTCCACATTTTTGTATTAAGATGTTCTCTTAATTATTTAGACTTATATTTGTATATTAATTATTCAGAATATCTTTTAATACAAATATATAGACTCTTAAAGAGGTATTAAAAGACAAACTGTTAAGCTACCACGGGAGAAAAGAGTAGATTATTTTTTTTAATTGAAAATGACATACAAGCTCTTTGTGGAATTTAATATAGACATTAGAAGCCAAATCAAAAAACTTTTAGGTTTAAAATTGATAAGAAGTTAAGAACCCATCTAATTTTGGTCAATATAATTACAAACTTCCATAAATATACCTGTTATAAAATTTAACATTTACAAAAATTAAAATAAATCATGCCAACTTAAAATTTAAAAATATCATAAACTAATAACTTTTAAAAACTTGATATTAATCTCAAATGGAGTATTTTCATACTAAAAAGACATAAAACGGACTTGTAGCAATTTTACATGTTCTTTCTTCTTAGGGCATGGTTTGCAGTTTTGTTATATAATAATTCAAGCCTCGTGTGGAAGGACAATATTCTCCTAATAAATTGATTATAAAGTACATTCAGGTCTATATCGGTAAACTCTTTTAATTTGAATTAGGATAAAAAAGAGTTCTTATACGAAAAAAAAACTAAAAAAATTACAACTCGTCGTTACGGAAGGCTCAGGGTAGATCTAAGTGCTAGAAAAGAAAGTAAATGAAAAAAAAAAACCTACTCCATACAGGAATGGCCTACATTGTACTAAACAAGCTGGAAAACTAATCTACACTACACAATACATTTGAACTAAAATAGCTACACAGATGCACAAAATAACATTTAAAACGCAGGAGGGAGGAGGGAGGGCAGAAAGAAGATAAATTATGAACAACATACTTTCAGCAACAATCAGGCATTCAGTAAATCAGTTACTTAGGACAAATATTTATATGATTATGTTGCAGCATTAACAGTGTCAACCAAAATAAAATACATTCCACATGCATAACCTACAGGTTCTACCTGGATTTAAGAAAAATCTAATCCTCAAATTTATGTACATATATATCATCGTAATGCCTCGTACTACCATATATAACAGACCACTAAACCAAATTCTAACCTACAGGTTCTACCTGGATTTAAGCGTAAGAAATCAAATGCCCGTATGTTAGTGAAGAGAAGTTTCTACAAGAATATAGATGATAATATCCTTCCGTAGAAATATTAAAGAATAGAGGAGGACTTAAACTTGCACTCTGCAAGCGGTGATGTATACGAGCTTGTTCAATGAACCAATTACATTCAAAGAGAGTTTATCTGAGAATGGATGTGGTGGTAAACCAAATTGAGGGGTATCTGTATTTTACCCTTTTTTAAAGTACAAAAGGAAGACAACTCAAGCTAGGCTTGATTGACTTGGAGGCAATAGATATTTCCAGCCACCAAAAAAAACTGAACATATTTCCCAACACATGTCAACTTTGCTATAAGAAACAAGAGAACATTTGTACATAAGCCTGGCAAGTTCTTTAAGCATTAGCATTTGATACCAAGTCAAAGCATCAGTAATTTAACCCCACCCCTCCCCCCCTCCTTCAGGTGTTACAATTGCTCATGACATGTCGAAGCTAAAATACTAATGGCAACATGCAAATTTATTTACGAAGGTAAACAACATAGCTAAAATCTATGTCCATTTAGAGTATAGGTAGAGATGATGGATGAAATTAATTTTCCTCTATATCCAATAAAATGGCGTACTTTCTTCCCTAAACATTCTTTACAATTCTCATTCATAGTCAAACAAAATACTAATAACTGAAATACAAGGTATATTCACAAAGCCACACGGAGCTCAATGAATATATACACCGGCATGCTATTTCCTAGGTTCAGGGAGTAACCACATCCACTACTCTCATCTACTTCTGTCCCATACATGCTCAAACAAAACACTAATAACCGGAATACAAGGTATATTCACAAAGGCAACGGAGCTACATGGATATATACACCGCTTCCTATTTCCAAGGTTGAAGGTTCAGGGAGTAACCACATCCACTACTCTCATCTATTTCTGTATCCAACAGCTAGTTAATCGATCTTTGTACTGTTTTATGTCCAGTCTACACTTACCTAATACTCCCTCAAGATAAAAGTCCTCCGTTGACTTTTGTGGCTAAATTGACCATTTTTAAAATTAACAATTAAACATATATATTTAGATTTTCAAAAAAGCAAATATTGAGATTATTACTAAATTGTTTATAATGTTTATAGGCTTTTTACATATATATATATATATATATATATATATATATATGAGCAATATAGTAATACACAATTGTGTATGTTTTATTTGTGCACAATCTGTCAAAATTACGTCGTTTTGACATATTTGTTTTTAAAAGAAAAAACAGCTTCTCTTCACCCAAATCAGAAATCAAAAACAAATGTCAAAACGACATAGTTTTGACATACTGTGCACAACTAAAACATACACAGCTATGTATGACCATTATTCCATATATATATATATATATATATATATATATATATATAAGAATAATAAGATATATTGATTTGAAAAATGATCAATTACACCATAAAAGTCAATGGAGGATTTTTATCCTGGAACGGAGGGAGTACATAATTCTCTAACTGAAGTGATGGGGACGGGGGTTTTGGGACAAAGGATTAATATCACACATATAATTCTCACGCAAAACTCAATCAATTAATCCTTAAATGTATCAAAATAATGAAGTACATCACTATTCATAACACTCCTACACAACTTTCCTAACCTAACTTGAACTCTAATAAGATAACTACAAATAAAAGAAACTAATTAAAATACAACTTCTATTTCATAGGCTTCCAAAGTCTCTTATATCGTTCCAACCAACTTTCACGGGCTCGTCCTACATCATTTCTCCTCCGCTAAAAAAAACTCGACTCCGTCGAGTTATCAACACAAGAATAATCATGTCAGACCACCAAGGAAGTCTTTGCAAGCTTCAAATTTGGCATATCGAGAGCACAAGAGTGAATTTGGTATTACCCTTGATAATCGAATAGATATTAGCACGAGCATCATGTTGCGCATGACGATCCCATAGTCATTTATGTCCCAAGATAATGTGACAAACTTTAAGGGGTAGAACATCACACATAACAGTATCCTTAAGCTTGCCAATGAAAAATGTAACCATACACCTTTGGGTAACCTGCAACTTAGTATTGGTAATCCATGCAACATCATACGGCTTCGAGTGAGGTTCAACTTTTAATCCAAGTTTCTTAGTTGCTTCCTTAGAAATAACATCCGTACAACTCCTAATATCAATCACAAGAGAGCACACCTGTCTTGCACATTTGACTCTCATCTGAAAAATTCGCCCACGATGGATTTTAAGATCATCCTTATGTTTCTGGGCAACAAGTAAAGGTCGAAGAACACCTAAACATCCTTCCAAATGAGCCTCGGCTTCTAAATCTTGCTCATCGGGCTCATACTCGTCGTCTATCAGCTTGCAAACCTCTTCGTTTAAGTCAGTTTTTCCGCACGCTTTGTCAACAATAGCGAGTTGCCTAGAGGGATAAGAGACAACATTCACCTTTGGGGAAGGACACTTAAAAGACATGTGACCAAAACCACGACAGTTATAGCACCTAGATGAATTGTTGTTGCTAGCATTAGAAGAACCTGGGGTACGATTAGGCTTGCTAGTAGTTGAAAGGCTTGTTGACGATCTTTCCATTGGCCTATTTAAAACAGACTCCACAAAAGTACGCTCTCTCCAAGTTTGGACTTGTATTGGAGGCCTAACAAAAAAAAATTCAAATTATCCTCGGTGGCAACTTGAACAGCATCATCCAAAAGCAAGAGTTTACTTGTAGCTACACCACCTGCAATCTCTAGATTCAATCCTCGACAGTACATTGAGATTAAAACTTCTTCAACCCAAGAAAATTCAAACCGTGTAACCAAACTGTAGATCATTGAAGTGTACTTGGCTACAAACTTACTTCCTTGTACCATCTCAGTTAACCACAAATATACCCGTTGCTTATAATTCGAAGGTACAAAATGTCGGGTCAATGCAACTTTCATATATTCCCATCATCTCGCAGCTGTATACAAATTTCGCTGATGTTAATCCCACCAAATCCGAGTTGTTCCTTTCAACTTCGCTTAAACAAAGAAGAGTTTCCTTTCATCGGATAATTCATACCAACGAAAGAAGCTCTCCAAACTATGAATCCAATCGAAGAATGTCTCGGGACCATTATCGCCATTGAAATCTCCAACATCTAATTTTACTCCTCTATCCATTGCATTCATCCTAGGATCTGGAGCATTAACTCGTGGATTAGGGTCATGTTGTTGTAGTCTCAGATAATTAAGATCCAGAATGGGATCTTCAAAATTCTTAAGAGCATCTTCTTGTCCCTTATCTACACGTTCCGTGAGTACATCAACTTTTATTATAAGTGTTGTAATAGAAGACTGAACATTTGCAATAAGTGTTGTGATTGAGTCTTTAATCCTTTTGAGACGCTCATCTTGTTGTAACATATAATTATCAAGTTTGCCGTTGTTCTCTCCAGCATTAACCATAGTTCATGTGAATACAAATATAGACTACTCTTTTTTTTCTTTTTTTTTTTCTCTAGGGACTTATGTGCAGGAAATGTAAAAAAATAGGGGCTGAACTAAAACTGTTGAAACTTCAGGGGCTGAAATGAAAGAAAATGAAACTATAGGGACTGATATGTAAAATTTTAGGGGTTATTTTGAAATTTAAGAAAACTTTGGGGACCAAACTAAAAACAATATAAAATTATGGGGTACCTAACTGTAATTTGCCATGATATATTTTTTCCTTCAGGATCTATTTCTCCACTTCATGTTTTATTTTCTGCTTCAAGGAAGAAGAGCGGTAAGGTTGAAGAGCTAACGACTTAAATCTTTCTCAACACAAAAATAACGTTGGTGATGCAGTGGCGGCTTCTCTATAATTCTTCTCTCTAACTCTTTTCTCTCTCTCTCCTACCTTTCTTTTTGTTTTTATTGATCTATTTTGAAACTAAAAAAATGGGTTCAAATCTAGGGTTGCTTAATTTGGATGGGGCTGAAATTTGGGGATTGGGAACGATTGGAGATGGGGTTTGGGTTTGGATGTGATGGCTGCGATTTGGGGCTACTACTTGGGTTGTGTTTGGCTAGATTTTTGACTGAAATTTGGGTTTGAGAGATGGTTTAGGGTTTGGATAAGGTTTTGCTTGGCCGGTAGTTTTTTTTTATGATGATGGGGACAATGATTTTGGGACAGAGGCTGGGACGGCAAAAGGTGGGCAGGATTGGGCTTTGATACCAAAATGATGGGGAGGGGGTTTTGGAACAAAGGATTAATATCACACAGATAATTCTCACGCAAAATTCAATCAATTAATCATTCAACCTAACTTAAACTCTAATAAGATAACTACAAATAAAAAAAACTAATTAAAATACAACTTCTATTTTATAGACTTCCAAAGTCTCTTATATTGTTCCGACCAACTTTCACAGGCTCGTCCTACATCATGAAGTCTGACTCAACTCTTATCACCACCTCATATGGGATCAAAATCTTCAGGAAATATAACCTTTTGAGATTTTATAACCTTCAAAAGATGTTATAAAAGAGGGATAACTATCTAAATATTCATCTAAAAATATCATTCTAGCACTACTACCTAATGCTGCCAGTATATATGCACTGAAGTACCATGCCAGAGAGGAACACACGAGTTAACAAGAACCTTGACAACATTAATACAAAACTACAATAGATGAAAATAACCAATCAACAAGGTAAGTGGATGAAAATTACCTGGAGGAAGATCTCATTAGTAATTTACAGAGCCTTGACCAGCTTCACTGTCAGGATGCTGCTTCTGTACATGGTGAAGGAGGTTGGCTGCAAATTGTAGTGCTGACCGGTAGAGCTCATTCTTATCAAGCTCCACCTCTGACGTTCCCTGATCACTTCCAGAAAGCACAGACTGAAGTTGCTGCACAGCCTGCACCTGATTTTGAGCCTCCAAACTAATATATTCACCAGCCACAGGAATGCCGATGTGCTGCTGGGACACTGTAGCATCGTGTACGTGGTGAGACAATGTAACAAATCCCTGGCCATATCCAATCTGACTCTCCTCTGGGGTTACTTTATATTGCTGGGGTCTACTCTGAGAAGGTTCTGCAATGGTAGTTATTTGCCTGGATGGAATGCCACCATGTTGGGGCATGCTGAAAGTCGAATCTTGAAATTGGTTAGAATCACTAGTTGTATTTGAGACAACTGAATAGTGAAGCTGTGACGGAAATAGTCCCTGGGGATTATATTGGTTTCCAGTTTGGTCTAGTGGATGACCATTCTGCTCAGGGGCTATAGGTTGATCATGTTTCCATCCCTGTGGCTGTCCTCTATCAGTAGCAGCAGGAGTTAACACAAGCCTTAGCTTGGAAGATAGCAACACTGGTTCAGCACCAGATGAATTTCCATTAGTATGTAACAAAGAAGCCAGAGTAGCAATAAGTTCAGTTGTTAAAGTGACTCCAGATTGAGATATTGCTGCAGTACTGATTGGCTGAAAAGCAAGCTCAGAAAAGGAATTACTGGACGAAGGACACATTGACTTTGGAGGCGGATTTGGGTTCTCTAAAACCCTATTGTAATCAATTTGCAGAACTCTTTCCTCCTGGGGCATCATAATGTTCTCAGTTCGAGGAAGCATCATTGGTATATCAATGAACTGCTGGTTAGCTAAAGGCGGATGCTGGGATGTGCTTCCAGGGGCATGTTGAGGAAACTCCAAAATCACTCCATAGAGACGTTCAGGACCAGTGACATGTAAAACATTTGTAAGAAAATCAGATGGAGGCACCAAGAATAAGGTGGTCCCATCATCAAATTTTGCAACTCCGGCCCGATTTTTTGCACCCAAGTACCTCAGAAACTGTGTGTATGGAGCAAAATCATCTACACTATCGGGTAAGAAGGAAATAATATTAAACCCAATAGCATCACCATAGTGCTTTTCCAACAAATCCAATCCAGTGCGGGCTGAGCAATTGACAATCTCAGGACTGCATAATCAAAATCCGAGCATTAGAGAAAACAAATAATGAACAGGTCAACACTCGTATATCTACTAGATCATAACTAATTGTGAGCTCATTATTCTGCGAAGTAATAATTACTCCATTCATTGCACTTTGATTGTCATGATTCAAAACCATGTTTGTGAGATGGAATTTAATCCAGAAAACACATTTACAATATTATTTTGATATATCTTCCAAATTATCAGCTGGTGTCTGAAGTTTAATTTTAAACAATATTATATCTAATGTATCGACCTTAAGTCTTAAAATACATACCACAAAACATGATTCTGACATTTGAAGTTGAATAGAGGTAGTAAACAATGCAATCAATTTTAATGGGTCAAATATACAAATAAATAATGTGTATGTATATATAAATATTAATACATAAATATACATATTGATATGTATATATATCATAGTTGTCATGGCGTCGTCCAGGTGACGATTAGGCGTCCTGACGTTAGAGAAGGGTAAGGTAACGCCTTAGACGCCAAGCCGTCAAGGCTCACGCATTGGTAGCAGGCCCAAATTAAGTGATTAAGTCATTTTTTTATCATGACTCATCATAACCCAATAACTTTTCCAATTACCCAAGTAACTCAACCCATGACCTTAACCCTTTGAATGAGAGTAATGCTCGTGAGGGAGACGAAAATGACTTCATAGTTGATGACTTTGTTTGAGTTATGACTAAAAAACAGAGTAGAGACTGTGTTAGTTATTATGTTTTGAGTTTTAGTGTATATAAAATTTTATTGTGTAATATAGTTTTGAAATAAAATAAATAATGTATAAATTGCATATTGTTAATGACTTGTCGCTATTCGGATGTCATAGCAGGCGCCTTATCGCCTAGGCGTCCTGACGATCAACTACAGTCGCGCCCCGTGACAACTATGACATATATATATATATATATGCATGTATAAAACTTATCAAAAATATATACTCATGTATTATAATAAAAACAGAAGGCAAAGGATCTTTAACTAAATAGAACTAAAAGGCTTTTACGTAGCTTCTAAGCTATAGTCCTTTTTCTGATGCTCAAAATAATCATGTTTAGTTTAATCAGGTGTAGTAAAAGTTGAAGCATCCTCATCTTTGAATTTCTTTATCAACTTTTGACCTTTCTTATCATAGTTATCATGGCGTCGCCTAGACATCGACTAGGTGTCCTGGCCCTAAAGAAGGACAAGGTGACACCTTGGACGATGAGCTACCAAGACTCACGCCTTGGTAGCTGGTCCATTAAGTCATTTTGTACCCATGACTCATCATAACACATGCACTTGCTATATGGTGTAATTTTAGTGTAATTTTATTACTTATTGGGTATTGACTTAGTTGATTCTTTATTTTCTACGTAGTGTTTGTTGACTAATTATACTAGTTTTTAATGTCAGTTGTTTTATTTTTGAATTTTGATTGTGAATTATTCATATAATTGTGTTTTTAATTATATTCCATAGTGTTAGTTGTGATTTTTTGAGTTTTAATATATATAAAACTTTATTGTTCAATATACTTTTGAAATAAAATAAACAAATGTATAAGCTAAAAAATATTTATGGCTAATGATTTGAATACCTATACCAAAAATGGTGGTACAATGCATGCACTATGTTTTTATTATGCACTCAAATCACACCAAAAACATCGTATTATGGAAAAATTTATTGCTATAGGCGATCTTGGCAATCAATATATATAATATATATGACGATGAATAACTTATATATATACTTATATATATATATTAGTAACTTACATATACATTTATATATCAAGTTATTAATTTATCTCGCCATTGGGCTATACCGTGATAACTATGAATTTCTTATAAGGCAATTGTTGTTGATGCACTGAATAAATGGTTCTCATCCAAAATATATAACTGAGAACATTTGTGGTATTTAATGCCTACTCATAAATCAATCATACGCATAACAAGGTTCAACAAATAAAGCTTCAATAAACATTATCAGAATTTAAGTGCAGCTACAACTTGATAATCCTAACTACGCACCTATGTTACTCTCCTAAACATATGAATTTGAAGAATTTTTTTTACGACTTGTATAGTTATATTGTAGGTCAAAATTAAGAATCATGATGATTCCGAACTCTCTCCTTATAAAATCAGAATATGTAACATTCCAATTAAGCCTACATGTCAGTAATGCAGTCTAGTGGAGCAATCCGAACTCTCGGCAGAATATAAAAGAGGACCACAGGCCATCGAACAATTCCAAAGCCCCTGCTAAACCTCAGAGGGGGGCCAGCAATTCGACTGATAAGAAGCCGCATGGGAGGGACTCTCGTGCTAAGGGCTCCGATACGTCTAACAAGGCCCCCAAATCGGGATGCTTTTTGTGCAAGTATTTTTGTAAATAGGTATAATCCATGTAATCACACAAACTATCAAATCAGAAGTTTTGAGAATCAAGAGAAGGTCACGACAGATGTCGATTAAGAGATCTTTAAACAGTAACAATAAATATAACCAACCAACACTTATGGGTGACATGAAAAATGATACTTACATCTCAAACCCAAACACTATCTTAACAGGAACACAGCGAACACGACAAACATGTGGTCCACCCTTAGCAATAACTCCACGCCATATATAATCAAGCTCAGGGTGGCCTTGACCATTTCCTCCACTTACAACTCTTGCATCTACTGGACTAAAGTGATTATTGCCTCGAACATTCGGCGGTGCACCCGATAGACCTCTGTCAACTTGTGGACCATGCCCATAAAACTGGTCCAACCTGCCATCCATTTTTTGTAAAGAAGGATCTAATGTATCCAAAGAACCACCAGTCCTTGACCTCTTGGATTCTCTCTGCAGTTGGCTTGCATCAAACACATCCCATGCACCAGAAACAGGTCTGGACAGTTTCATACCTGGTGAAGGAGAAGAGAGAACCCCAGGTACAGGAGATAGCCTCTTTCGATTTGGACCACCCACCAGGATGTTGGGATTAGAATCCTGTAATTTATGAAGCTTTGCCAAATCGTTGAATTCTGGGCCTGTTAGTAGAGGTCCAAAGCTTCCCTGAGGACCCAAAGGCCTCAACATATCAGGTACAGTAACACCACGAGGCAGTAAATGTCCAGGAAAACTATTCTGGACAACTGAATGATTGTGACTAAATATGTCCATTTGCTGAGGTCGGAATGGACTACCGTTCAAAAACATATCAGGTCTAGGCCCTCTTATTCCCGAATAAAACACAGATTGATCTTTGCCGAGTGCAAGCTCCCTGTTTGAGTACATAATTATTATCCTTGGATCATTGAAGAGCTGGCCCTGCAATCCCTCTTTAGCACGTTGTGCCTCTTCAACACTCCTAAATTCGACGAATGAGTAGTTCTCAGAAGGAAAAGTTCTAATTCTTTCTATCTCACCAAATAAAATCATAGCGTTGTGCAGCATCTGTTCATCAATTGGAAAGGAAGGGGGGTAAGATACCCACAAAACATTACTTGGTTGTCCATCCCCTTTTAGACCTCCTGAGAACTGGAAATGCTATAACAAACAAAATAATGAAAAGTTAGAATAGAATACAAAACAGATCCATTTGAACAGAAAGTTCAAACTATCCCCTCGAATGCATGTGATTAAGATTTAAGGGAAAATGTGCAACAGTAACTAGCAGGTTAAATATTCAGATTGAAAATCACCAACATTACAATATGTTGCCTCTGGTTTGTGTTTTTCTTTTGTTTTTTGACAAGCCAAAAACACTATGATCCATAACATACGATGTTGCTTTTTTACCCACACTATGATCCGTAACACATGCTCTAATCACCACTAGGAACCAGGTCCAGGTGCCATGGAGTGGGAAGCTAAGCTTATAATGCACGTATACAATTCCTTCCTATATTTAGAGCTGAATAGACGGAGATAATTAAAAAGATCTGCAACATATGAAACTATGTTTAAAAGTTGAGAATTACCTGTGGCCTATTGGACCCATACTGAGCAGGCTCAGAGTAATTTCTAAGAAAATCTTGGGGCTTCCAAAGCGAATCAGGAAAACCCAAACCTCTGTTAAGAAACTGTCCTTCCCTTGCATCACCGAAGTCAGGCAACTGTTCCTGTTTAATGAGAATGCTCGAATAAACTCAACTTCAAATATTATTAAAGTTCAAATAGGTAGAGACATCACGAAACATTCAAAAGAATGGAACACCCGGGAACAATATGAAATTTAGACACACCATAGAAAGAGAGAGTGCAGAAAAAAGATCAACTATCCTCACATCAACAAACTATAACGTATTATTTTATTTGTTTGTCATCAAGTTTTGAAGTAAACACGAGTGAGCTACATAATGAAGCTCACTCCTCCCGATTCTTAGACCACCCCAACCTAATGACTCCACAATTCATCCACTAATTTGGAGTGGCCACCTAAAATTTTATCACCAGAACACTTGAACCTGCAATTAACAATTAATGTAGCCATCTGATGTACAACAGCCTACTTTTACTAACTTCAATTAAAGAACTGCATAAGCTTAATGCTGCAGAGTTTAATCATTGATGTACGTTTTTAAAATAATTTTAATGACATCTTGCATTCCAAAAAAAGAATGTGAACAAATAAGGATGACATATCCCTGCATACAAGCCCACTAAACCAGATCAGCTGCTGCTGCAGAACTAATCACAATAAATTTTGCAATAGCTAAATCATATGACATATAATCAAGTCTTAAAATTGTTAACTTACTCTTCTCGAATGATGTGACCTGAGGTAATCAACGCGTATCTGGTCACCACCAATTCGTTTCCCATTCAAATTTTTCAATGCTTCAGTAGCATCTTCTATTCTTAAATAGTCAACAAATGCCGTGTTCCGTTCCCTGAAGAACTTGAACTCTTGCATTTTACCAAATTTGAGAAATTGTTCCTCAAGTTCCTCCTTTGTAACAGATGCGCTAATCCCACCCGCCCACAAACTCTTACATTGTTAAGCCTGCAAACAAATTTGGGTAAGAAATTCAACCACACAATCAGTATAGCTACATTTTACAACAAATCTATTCAAAATAACTGCAAGTCAAATGTAAAGCTTAACTTTTGAAAGAGCATTACTAACAACAAAGGTCAAGGCCATAGCAAACAGATGAGTGTTAAAAAACTAACATGAATAAGCCAATCTTTGTAAATGACTAATCAAGTCAATTGCTGATGCTACCGAAGGCTTGTAATTCCAAGACAATAAAAGACGACAATATATTTGCTACATTATGCAACTATTGTATGACTAGATAAACAATAAAAAACAGAACAGACTGAATCTGCTCCGTATTATCATATGGAAAGAAAATATTTTTTAGGATGTTATTATTCACCAAAATAGTACAATTTATTGAAATTCCTAAGTTGTTAGAATTGACTAGAAATTGAGAACAAACAAGGCTGGAGACACATTACAAAATCTAGGAAATGTCACGAGTTAACCTTCAAAACTCAATCAGATGAAGTGGGATTTGAAGGACGGAGTAACATTTTTTATTTTTATGAAACTGACGAAAATGGACTAAAATGTATGATAGAGATGAGACTTGTAGTCAATCCCTTTGTTCCCCTTGTGGGGATTGGCCATTTTGTTTGTTTTTCTTTTTTCTATATAAACTACTTTTTCTATCAATCCTTGCTTTATGTGGATGCTACTTGTTTAGGTTTAACATATAAATAAAATGTGTTTAGCCTTAATGCGGGTGCAACTTCTTTAGGTTTAGGGATCCACCGTGTTTGGGATTCAATATTTGAGGATGAATGACAAGTGTATATAAATTTAAGAATTGAAAAAAAGAAGGATGGTAAACAACTTCAAGTATTAATCCATCAAGTAAGAAATGTTGTTTTATAAGTGCAGTCTTTAAATGTCTTTGGAATATCTTCATGATGTTTTCTGAGTTTTATCAAGCTCTATCCCCACAAACATGATATGTTTCTGTTATTTAGATGAAACTTTACTTGCAAATTCGCAATAGATTTCCAGTAAACCTGTTCCTGCATATGTAACTTTGGTCGAACGGTCCAACTTTCTCAATGACGCACGTCCTAGCCCTCAAGAATCAATATAACAGAAGAACCACAGGAACCTATGGTGGAATGATGATGTTTCTTGTAGTTCCACTTTGTTGGATGAAACATTACTTCCAAGTAAACTTGATCATCAAACACATTACCTGATATTTAATAACTTCAATCGCAGTAACAGAATAATATTCATGCATGCGTTCTGCCCCAAACTGATGTAGGACGAGCCCGTTAAAGTTGGTTAGAACAATATAAAAGGCTTTGGAATCCCATGAATTAGAAGTTGTATTTTAATTAGTTTCTTTAATTTATAGTTGTCTTATTTAATTTGTAATTATCTTATTAGAGTCCAATTTAAGTTAGGAAAGTTGTCCAGGAGTATTATAAATAGTGATGTACTTCATTATTTTGATAAATTGAATTATTAGAATTGTTTTGAGTATGTGTGGATATTCTTCATGTGAGATATAACCTTGTCCCAAAACGCCCATCCCCCATCACAAACGAATTATTTCATACTTTGCTCAAAGATCTATCTCACACGTAAAGACAATTTGTATTAGTTGAACCATTACTTGTGAAGAATATATTCTAAATTTTTTGGTTGCAAAAAATTGGAATGAGTTTATCCATGTTTTCCTAGCCAATCAAATTTTTTAACTGAGTACACATTGCATAAAATCCCCATATCACATTGGTTACAAATTTTCAATCAAATTTTCATATCATATGGTTTCATAAGCAGATTGATTACACATTTTGCATAAAATCCCCCATCCATATGGTTTCATAAGATTGTTTTCTATTTGTCTCTAACTGGAGTTAATTTGTACAACCCATTCTGATTTGGCAGGCGCAAATAAAAAAAATCATTATAAATTAACAAGCTGGATCAGGATCTAATTGACATTCCCAGAAGCAAAAAAAATAAAACATAAGCAAGGTTTTTATTGGAGTGAAGAGGTGAACAAAAGGAACTATACGTTAATCTCTCATGAATCGCCTTCAGCAAGGAATGTCATTGAAACCCTTTCTTTGATGAGCAATGGAGTAATTATCCAATCTCTTACTTGCACTACATATTTGGCTCACTCACACAAAAGTTGCAATGAAAATGAAAAAAAAAAACAATTTTATGGCAGTGTGCCGGTGTCTAGGTTTACATCAGTTTATTTTATTCCCTAAACAGAATTGCAGACATCAATAATAAGTTATAAATTTACATTATTTTCATTTTGATATAAATGTTAATAAATATTAGATATTTGGACCCCCCCCCCCCCCCCCCCCCCACCCCACCCCACCCTGAAATCCAATCCAATCCAAATTCTTTCAATTCAAACTAAAAACCCTTTGTTTTCTTTTATTTCCCAAATTTCGCAAAGAAAGCATATTTGCAGTACTCTAAATTCAAAATTGAGCATTTCCAAAGCCAATCCTCATGTTACGCTTCTAATGCTCAAATTTATCTTCTTTGCCAGGATTCTCACCTATTATAATTGTTGTACACTAATACACACCACTCATTTGTCGATCACTAAATCAAACACTAAAATTTAACAGAATTACATCAAAATAATCCAATTTGCAGAGAGCCAAACCAGACGAACTTATATACAGCAACAAATTCAATAAACAATAGCAAACAATCCAAATCAAACAATAACAACAAAAAGGAAAAGAAAAACCCTAAATGACCACAAAAAAGCTCAGAACAAACCGGTTTAGCAAACTCAATCTTAAGCGCATTGCCACGAAGAACAGCGCCTTGAAGTGCATCCTTTGCGGCCTTGGCATCCTCCGCGCGCTTAAAGTGCACAAAGGCGTACCTTCTAGACGAGTAAGGAGTTATGCTATCAATCGCCCCGTGCTTTCCGAACAAACTCATCAAATCGGCATCGGTTACATCTCCAGCTAAGCTTCCGACCCATAGATTGTTCGATACCATGTCTGGTTCCTTCGATTGTTTGCTAGATTTGATCGGCGGCAGAAATGTTTGTGAATTGAAACAGTAGCGAATCAACCAATAGAAATGATTGTAGGAGATTTTGATGTCTGAAGAAGGGGAATGACGAAATGGAAGAAGAGAAAGAAGACTCGATGAACACGAGGGTGAAATAAATCACCTCTAAATCTCTAAGCGGGGTGTATTCAAATACAATTTTTAAAGACATTTTTAAGTGATAAATTTTTGTAGAATTTATGGATTTTAATGACTTTTAAAGAGTTTAAAAACTTTTTTAAAATGATTTTTATAGATTTCATGAATTAAGTAACAGATTTTTATAAAATTTTTATCAAGACTGTGATAGATTTTTATATACTTCTAATATATAAAATTGAAAGATTATTAAATTTAATATTAAAATTTTGCTACATAGCTAAATTATTTATTATATTTTTTTAGTGCGTATATTATAAATAATAATCTTTATTTATGATAATAACTTTCAGAAAATATATTATATAAAAATTTCAAGTTCTGACAATATTATTTTATTTAAGCATCAGAATACATATATATTATAATATATTTATTACATGGCTTCTGATCATTCAATTATTGGCTCCATGATTTCATTTTTTTTCCTTACGAGAAAATGAAATTCACACTCTTGTGTGAGCGTGTGATTCAATACCATATTGATTGCTTTACTACTATATATGTATAATCACTCCTTTTACCAAATCATGCAGTATAATTAATAATAAGACAAAAACTTTAAATATATATACATACATAATCTTCAAAATTGATTTGAGAGTTTCATGATTTTATCTCACATTTGTTAAACAAATTTTTTTCATCTTTATATTGGAAGCTTTTGAACTGCTACTTTCTCCCTTAACAATTTACTGTGTCTTTTCTCTGTTTCTTCGATAACACGCACCGCGAGACAGATTAGGTCTTTAGTTATTTGTTTACTTATTAATATATCTTGTTAATTCTCTTAATTATAATATGATTTAATTTTATCCACATATAAATTAAATCCAATTAGTTTTAAGGCCCAAATTTTACCAAATTAATTTATCCATTACATATTAATACTTATTAGCCCATATAAAATAAAAAATTAGTTGGACCCAATAAAAAACAAAGTCCAATTAAATTATTTAAAATATAAATATAAATTTTATTTATTTATTTTATTTTATTTCTTTATTATTATTTATTTCTAGGTATTACACCGAGAATTTGTATTTACACCGCGAATTTTTGGGTTCCCTCTTTATTGGCGATCCGAATTTCTATCTTTGTGTTTAATATTCGGAAGTCTTTAGAAGTCTTTGAGGTCAAACTTTGGATATGGGTTGATAGTTATAATTCTTCTTCTAAAGTCTACCAAACTCTACCATTTGATAGAAATCTGAAAAATAAATGATTTTTTGAATACCAAAATATTTTTATAGACTGTAAAAATCTTAATTCAATACCACCTAATTTTTAAAGACGTTAAAAAAATTGTAATTGAATACCAGTAAACTTTTATAAACTCTTTAAATATCTTGATTGAATACAACCAAACTTTTAAAATCTGTAAAAGTCTTTAAAAATCTTAATTGAACACACCCCCCTAATACACAGGGTCAATTACCTTTTTGTCCACTAAAATGATGATAATTTACATTTACATCCTTATAAAAATATAAACACATTCTAATCAAATACAATTGTTAGACCTGACAAAATAATGGAACAATTACATTTTCTAGTACATTTTTAAAAATTATTACAATAATAGTGCACCCATAAAATATTTACACAATTAATATATTTAAAGTTTTATTTACATAATTAGTGAATTTATTCTTCCTTTAATTTAGTTGTGTGATTTACACCTCACCCTCCATCCACCTCATCCCCACCACTTCCTTTTATTTTTATCCGTCCGGTTTCTCCTTACCTTTGGACATAGTCTAGCCCATTCTAGCCTCGTTTCTTTTATTATTTTCTTCCCCCTCATTCATTCTTTCTTTTTGTTTCATTCCTCTATTTATCTAGTCAGATATCAATTCTCTCTCTAGGCTGTTTGAGACTTTGTGTCTCTACATTATACTAATATGAAATCAAACGGTTAATGGGTTGAAGATGATGAAGCATCCCGGTTTACCACAACACAACTGTGAGCCTTTTTCTTCTTTTCACCCACCAATTTTCTAAAATATCTTTTCACTTTCGATTTTGTGCTTTATGTACTTGTACACTTAAACTGGGTTCTTCTCTATAGTCTAACTACGAAAAGTTATAGTTCTAGTAGCAAAAGTTTGTGTTGGTTGAATCGCAGCGTGGACAGGGTAGGTGCTTTGGTTCCGGCGGTGGTCCACCCATTTCGTTTGGTTTTGTGGGTCGTCGGTCGCCGAATTTTATGGAGGAAGACATGAAGTTGGAGAGAGAAAAAGCGAGATTAATTTCGAAACACGTTGCAATTTTCGAAGTTCGAGGCTTATTTGCAAAAAGCAAGAAGGCTTTGAAAAGAGTTTGATATTTTCAGTCGGCTAAAAAACATGCTTTGTTTGATAATTTTTTCATAGTGCAGTTGGTAGCCAAACATTCATACCAAAGTAACCAATTCAGTGTTATTAGGTTATCAATTTATTTTGAATGTGATACAGTTGGTAGCCAAACCTTCATATGCAGTTGGTTGCCAAACTTTCAGACTAAGGTAACCAATTCATACTGCAGGTGTGGAGGTAGATTGGTTACCTTAGTATAAAGGTTTAGTTACCTTGATATAAAAGTTTGGTTACCTTTTTTACGAAGGTTTGGTTATCAACATTACATTACACATCACTCTCTTATCACTCTCTTATCTCTTTCTTTCATATGCAGTGTTCTTATTTTCCTTTGGATATGAAATTGGAATTGAAATTTCCGGACATGAAGAAATTGTAAAAAATCAAATATCCACAGTTAAGGTTTTAATTTCCAGTTCGGTTGTTGTGCGGAAGAGAGGGAAAAGGGAAGTGACAGAGATGGAAAAGAATGATAAGGAATTACGGCTTGTTGCAAATTTAAATGATAATGTTGCTGATGTAAGAACTGAAGTGATTGCAGGGAAATTATTGAGGAACAAAAAGGTTGACAATGTTGTGGTTTCAAAGAAGAATGTGAGGAAGAGGATTACGCAGAAGAGAAGCGAAGTTTCTGAGAATATTTGAGGGAGATGGAGATTTGAATTTGAATTATTATTTTGAATTTGAATTTATTTTTGTTGTTAGATCCAAGATATTTGAATTTGAATTATTAATTATGAAACTCCTTGATTTTAGGTTTCCTTATTATTGTGAATTGAATACTATACTAATTCCTCGAATTAAGGAATCCTAATTGCACTAATATTGTAAATAAATATGGGAAAGTTATTATTTTTGTAATTATTTTGGTGATGCATTAATAGTGTAATTACTTACTAAATATTGTATATTATTGTAAAGTACCCCAAAAAAATCTCGAACTCATGAGCCAACCTAATCTACGTAGAAAAAAAGTAAGTTTTGGGTTTACATTATTAAGCCCAAAAAACTTGGGCCTCTTTGTCTCAACTCAAATTAGCCCAGTCTGTTAGTTCCCAGTAGGCACACAATAGATCTAGAAGGGGGGGTTGAATAGATCCTTTTTCTTTTTAAATACTTTTTTCAGTTTATTTTGTATAGCTAATGAATTAGCATATGACAAACATAAAAATCTTTTCAAGCACAGCGGAATAAGTAAAATATCCCATTCATTGATATATTCATAATCATACATACATTATTCTTAGAGTTAGTTAAGTGGTAAGCAGTTAATACATAAATAGCAGTTAGAGCAGTTAGATACATAATGTAAATGACATAAAGTAAATGACTGAATGTAAAAGACACAAGGGATTTTAAGTGGTTCAGAGACTCAAGCTCCTAATCCACTCTTCTGCTTTAACTAGCAGGAATTCCACTAAGGAAGGGAAGCACCCTGAATCACTAAGATTCCTTCAAGGCCAACAGCCTTGGAACTTCAATTCACTAAGAACTCTTCAAGCCCAGCAGGCTTGGAACTCCTTTAGTTCCTAGGAACTCTTCAAGCACAACAGTCTTGGAACTTCATTTAGTCCCTCTGGACAAGGACCCCTCAGGCCCTGGCTTCTTGTTGTTGGTGGTGTTGTTGTTGTTGGTGCCTTGCTGCTAAGATGTCTTTAAGCTTGAACATCTTCTGTACTTAGCAGCTTGGCGTGGTCCTCTTTGCATTCTGCTTCGAGCCTGGACCACATCTTCTCTGGTGCAGCTGATTTTCACTCTTTTCTGCTCATCTTCATCTGATGTCAGCTGTGCACCATCACCATTTGGGGTTGCTTAGTGTTTGAGCTTCTAGTAGACTTCGTCTGGCAATTGACATTCCCTGAACTCTTCTTGAATGGTTTGCAGACATGGTTCTTCATCTGTTCTGTTTCAGCTTTTGGTTCATGGTGATTTGTAGAGTGGCTCTCTGGATTTTCTTTGTGCTCTGCCACTTTTCTGAATTCTATCTTCTTGGCCTTCTCGGCTCTCAGCTTGGTTGCCATCTTCAGTGGCAATCTCATTCTTATTGAGTGAAGCTTTTGTCTGTTCAGTTCCTTCTTCAAAGCTGCTTCACTTCCACCTTTGCAGCCTCACTATCACTAAGACTTGTTCTGTTTAGCTCTGGTGGAACTCGTAGAGTCAACACTATAGCTGATGAGTGATTTTTATACCCATTAATTGAGTGCATTTGTGAGACCCCAGATTTTATCAATAAAGATTTAAATTTTGTCGAAATAATTTTTTAATATTATGGTGTGAATTTGAGATAATATTATAGTTGTAGGTAGTATTTATAAATTTTACAAAGTATGCAAGTGGTTATATTATATTCGATTGGTCTGGGAATATTCGGTTTAGCGAAGAGGAATATTCGTATAACAACTCAATCATTGGTGGACCCAATAATGTAATTATTGTCGGATTGAGAAAGCGACAAAAATATTTTATTGAAATAACGGCGAAAGTTTTACCGTGGATCTTTGTTGAACTACTCGGTAGTAAAAGTACGATGAATACGTGTGGTTGCATAGTAGCTTTACGGTATTGATTATTGATGCTTATGTGAGAAGTCACTCGGTTTGATTCCATTATTATCGATTAATAATATGAATTATTATAGCGATAATGACGTTTTGTTTTATTCATATTATTAACGTAATAAAATGGAAACATCTTTTTATATAAAATGAATACTTTATTAAAGTTATTCTATAAATAGAATATATTATATTTTATTATGCATAGTGTTGCATAGTGTTTTGAGTAGTGTTGCATATAGTGTTTGCATAGTAAAATGTTTTTATATAAATAGAATATATGATATTTTATTTAAAAGATTTTGCTTTAAATATGGACCGTCGATTAAAGTAAATCAATCACGAGATGCTCATGGATTAATTACTATGCATTCTATTTTCCTATAAATGAAGCTCATTCCTTCATTATTTTCTTACGAATTCACCAAAACTCAGAGAGAAATTATATAGAGAAGCTATAGAGAGAAAATCTATAGAGAGAAAGAAGAAAAGTATTATGCTACTTCACTTTTCCAATATTCAGGTTCTTCTAAGGTAAGGGATATTATTTGTTGTACTCGTAAGGGGTGTTATTCTTTCTTATTCATGAAGAGAACTTACATTATTCCATTCATTATTATTACATTGGAATAACTCGTAAAAGTGGCATACCCTATACATAACTTTGTGATACTGCCAGATACCCTATACTTGGTGAAATCCTTATATTATTCCATTCTTATTTATTACATTGGAATAACTTTGTATATCTGGAATCCCCTATACTTGGTGATCTTCTTCTGTTATTCAATTCTTTATTATTCTGTTGGAATATCCTGTCTGTGTGTTTTACACCGGACCTGGTTCCATTGTTTATTATTCCGCATTTATTATTCATTTGGAATATTCTACATGCGTGTGTTTTACACCGGATTCTGGTTCCATTGTTTATTATTCAGCATTTATTATTCTGTTGGATCATCCTGTCGGTGTGAATTTCACCTGACCTGGTTCCGTTATTATTATTCTATTGGAATAACCTGTCTATGCGAAGTACCGCATGCATAGTGATTTCTTTTGTTATTCCATTCTTTATTATACCCAGTTGGTTAAAACTTTGACTTCTATACTCCATGAAATTAGTAGAATATCTTTGATATTTGCGTTTCATCCAAAGATATCTTTCATGAAAATATTCTTACGATTATTCTTGAATTTTACTCTACAAAACAGTATCATGTTGACAATTTGGACGTTAATAATTCTTGGATTAAATAATTCTTGAACTTGTTTTATTGAATTATTATGTCATTGTCATCATCCTCATGTTATATTATGTTATCTTTGGCTTACGTGCATAGATGAACTTAGTATGATTATGACCGGGGATCATTCGGTATAATCACGACTTGATATAAATGATGTGACAAAAGTCCTCGGTATTCGTAATGCGGTGATGGATAGTTTTGGTATGATTATGACTGGGGTGATTCGGTATAATCATGACCATTGATAATTTGATGAAAATCCTCGACCGTAGTGGTACAGGGATGATTAGATATTGTGGTTTATTCATTAAAGCGAGTCTTAGTGATAAAAATTAATGAAAACCTTTTAAAACCTAAAAGATAGTAGACTTTATTTTCTACTTGACTCTTTTAATGGATCAGATATTTCACCGCATGCAAAATTAAACCGGTTGTCTATTGTATTTTATCGGTTTAACATTGTTGAAGACTATTGATAATTTATTCGCATTATCTTAGTCATAATATTTCATTGGGCTAATTGAGCTCACCCTTTCTTTCACCGTTCTCTTTGTGAAATGAGAATATAAATTTGGGGACGAGTTGGGGAAACGAGTGATGGTCTGAAGATAGCATTAGTAGTCCTCACTATTACGTGAAATAGTGTGATAATAATTGTAATGAGGACTCCTTGAGTATGGATATTGTCTAAATGACAATATTCCTATTAGAACTCTCGATTTTATGTATTGTCGTATGTTGTTACTGACGGATGTATAATTAAGTTTGTATTTGAATTTATGTACCCTGTAAGTGGCGACCCAAGATGGGTGACGTATACCTAATTTTGGGGGCGTCATAGCATTTGAGCTTAATCTTTTGGAATTTTTTAAGTGTTTGTGTCTATTCATGCATGTTTTATGTTTTTTTGTAGGAATTGGGACAAAAGTTACTTGGATTGACGTTTGGGGTTGCTAGATTCGCATTTTTGGCTTGCCATTTACATAGCAGCCACTTCAGGGCCAATTTCAACATTTCTCCAGACCTTATTTCAAAAAACTCAAAGAATGAAAGTTGTATATCTACGTCTCCGCTTTTCGGAACATCTTGAATCATCAAGATCAGAGTTCAGACGAAGAAGTTATGGCCATTTTCCTAAAGGACGTCAAAGTAGAAAATTTCCAAAAAAGCCCCAGCATGGGGGCGCCCATTCCTTGCCTATTTCCAATGCCGGGGCGGTAGGGGGCAGAATCCCAGCGCCGTGAGCAGTGTTGGGGCACTGGTGTAAGGCTTGGTCAAGCTTGGACGCGTTTTGGGGCGAATTTTGCCACTTTTTTGACTCCAAATTGGATTGGGTTTCCCCCTAAGCTAAAAAATGGACTTGTAACCTATAAATACATGATGGAAGGCATAGAATAAGGGAGATTAGATAGATTAGATTAAACACTCCATTAGATTAGAACATAAACCCTAATTCTTATTAGTTTTGGAGATTGAAGCAATTTGGAGACCATTGAAGATCACGAGCAGGAGCTTGATGAAGATGGAGATTTGCTGACAACAAATTTATTATTCACTCTAATCTTACTTTTAACTTTTAATGTCTATTCAGTTGTGGATTCTAGATTTTAATTCAATAACAATGAACTAAATTTCTTGTTTAATATTGCAACGGATCTTATTGCATAGCTTATTTTAGTATGCTTCTCTGTTAATTACTGTGATATATTCTATGGATTGTCTATTATGATTGCGTTTAATTATTTAATTGTCTAGCTAACAATTACCATGATAATATTGTTAGGTTTGTAATATTCAAGAACGCAATCAAATTGCATAAAAGTGCGAAAACGTGTGAAAATCAGAGTTTAAAATTTTTTTACAAACCATATATCCGGATCACCCTTTATGCACAATTATTAATTAAACGAAAATATGAAGGACAAGAATCATACCCTTGAAGATCGAGCTTCCTCAGGTACAAGTTCACCTCCAATCCTTTTCGCGTTCAACTTGAATCCACCGGGTTTGGTTCCTTCCTTTGATCAACGTTAGCCACCCAAGTGTTTGGCCTCTAGAGGTGATCCACCAAGGAAAAAGAATTTTCAAGAAGAAGGGGTATTGGCTCAAACCCTAGTTTTCTATCTCTATAGAAAAAGGGCGTACTCTCCAACAAATTAGAATTATTACGTACATTTGATATCTGATATAAGACTCCTCTTATAAAGATATCAAGTAACCCTATTAAAATAAGGTATTATTTAATTAAACCCTTTTAATTAAATGGGCTCCCTAATCTTATTAGGGATAATTAATTAAACTCCTTTAATTAATTTTCCCTCCTAATCCTATTAGGAATAAATGAGAGTACTTATATTAAATTAATTCCTAAACTCTTTTAGAAATTAAAATAATAATAATTGTAATAATATTAATAAGACTCCTCTTATTAATTTATATTTAATATTGCTAAAATATTAAATAATAAATATTAAGCTATTTAATTTATTCTATCACCATAGATTAAATTAAATATACTTAACATATTATTACGATTATGCCATTAACTTCTTAAATAATTATTCTTCCTTTTATGGTGTGACCCTTTAGGTTCTCCATATTAAACAGGTTGTGAATAAATCAATTAGAACAATTTTAATCTTATTTAAATAAATAAATTAAACAATTAATTTATTTAAATAAATAATATTTATTCTACAATAGGATAAGCCTCCCTAGCGATCAACGACTTTCCGGATAATATAGATTTCAACATTAATCATAAAAGAACCTTTAAGTAAATAGTTACCGCATAATTCAATCCTTCCACCATACAATGTCCCAATTAAATATAAGACATGAAATTACATTGTCAAGTCTTATTTTATTTAATTATATGTATTTCGACTCTTAAATGCATAACTCAAATAATGCAAATTAGAAACTCCTTTCTAATTTCATTCTCATTGCCAAGGACTCTTGGGTTGTCATTTATCGAATCACATAGGACATTTCTCTTCTTTTATTAGAAGTGGTAGATTCTTTATCGATCATACATTATCTCCATGTACAACTTATTATACCCAAGCATACCTTTGATATACCCTAAGGGTCTTAAGGAATAAGTCAAAGTATAACTCATCATACACAAGATACTATGATGATCTCAAGTCCAAGGATCACTTAGACTACTATCACTACAGAATTCCTATCGACAGCAATTAAAACTCCATTAGGTATTCCTTAGCGAGCCAACGTTCAATTGAACTTATTCTCTAATAAGCACCTACATACTTGCTTTAGTGTCTCCACACAAATGATCATGAGATCAATCATCCTCATCCAATGAGCAAAAGCAACGATGTACCAATCTATCCGGATTCACTAATCCCCAATTTAGTAATCCAATGATTGGGAACTATTTTAGTTTTAAGCTTTCTAAGAATTTAGATCTCATTAGAATGATCATCATCATTATTCTAAAAACATTGCTTAAAACTATGGGTTTATCACATATTATAAAACAAAGATCATGTAGATAATTAAAAGTCTTTAATAAATTAATACTTTTTATTAATAAATGAATAAGATTGTTACAAAGTATATGCTTTATCATCAAACATGATTAGCTTGTGTGCA
The DNA here is from genome assembly GCA_020205615.1 of Panax quinquefolius. NCBI lineage: Eukaryota > Viridiplantae > Streptophyta > Magnoliopsida > Apiales > Araliaceae > Panax > Panax quinquefolius. Next base: position 47,414,460 of record CM035173.1, read on the forward strand.
TACTACTTTCAATCTCCCACTTGCACTAAAGCCAATCGTCATGGTAACTCATACTCTTCTTCTCTAAAGTGATTATTATCCTGTTTGTTGGATAAGCTTTAGTTAATGGATATGTAATGTTGTTCATGAGAGTCCACTATCTCTATAGTGATTTCCCATCTTTCAATGATTTTAATAATCAAATGAAAGTGCCACAACATATGTTTAGATCCAAGATGAGACTTAGAACTATTCCTAGTTCGTAATGAACTTTTAATCCAAACAATCAACTCAAAGCCTTCATTTATAGCTATATACTTTGTCTTTATCACTAAACCAACAACTCTTTGCTGTTTGGAACCTTTCCAATTCACTGCACCATTGTTCAAGATAACGCTTTACCTTAAAGTGAATTTTTCTGTCATCTTGGTCTGTCTGAAAAACTTGAGTCTGTTAAGCCCTCTAGTTTTAATTTAGACCCACCATGAATATGATCACATCCTTAGTACCGGTTAAGCACTTTAAGATGTTTTTCACTGACTCATAGTGAACTTCTCCAGAATATGATTGATCAACATCGGGTCTCGTATATTTCATTGCATACATGATTGTCACTCATGCGATCTCTCTTTTCAGGAGTTTGTGGGGACTATTAAGAGAGATTCACTCCATGGCTCATCAACATGAAACATCTCTTGGAGCTTGCCATGCTAAACGACTTTAGCATCAAATGAATATACGTTCCTTGGGTTAAGTCGAGCATCCTCTTAAATCTATCTATATAGATTTATATCCCCAATTAAGATACTCTTCCAAATCATTCATGGAGGAATGTTTAAACAACTTTATCTTTACTGATTGTAGCATTGGTATGTTATTCCTCATCCGTAGTATATCAACATATAATACTAGAAATTTCACGGCGCTCCCACTGTCCCTTTTGTACACACTAGAACTCTTACCTCATCGTATGTAACTGGATCATCATCTTCTATGATGTGTACCTCATCATCATCATTATGATGAATCCATACCTCCTAGGTATCTTGGTACTATTCGGTTATGATTATGATCTTTGTGGTACAATAGAAGTCTATCTACTGAGTTCCTCTTATTTGACTTATAGTGTTTTGTGGTTCTTGAACTCTTCAAGATCTATTATCCTCCCACTAGCCCCTTCAATGATAAACACCTTTATCTTGAAGGAAGGCGTGTTTTACAACAAACACCTTTTGCTAAGTAGAATTATAGAACATATACCCTAAACTTACTTTAGGATGTCCCACAAATCGACACTTGTCAAATCTTGTCCCAAGCTTATCCTTTTGAAACCTTTTCACATAAGTTGGACAACCCCTTATCTTAACATACTTAAGATTAGGAATCCTCCCCATCCATAACTTTTATGAAGTCTTGGGGCGGATTTTGAGGTTACCATTTTCAGAGATATGCAAACCATTTCTAGGACATGACCTTGAAGGATCTTTGGAATGTCGGTAAAATCATTATGGACCGCACTATGTCCAACAAGGTATGAAATTTTCATTCGGATACATCAATCAATTATTGCGTATCGGGGATGTGTCCATTATGAGAAAACCATTTGAGATGATCTAGAAACTTATTGCACAAGTATTTATTCCTTGATCCGATCAAAGAATTCTTAATACTTTGCCAATTTGTTTCACTTCTGAATTCTTTGAACCTTTCAAATAATTCACATTTGTATTTCAACAAATACATACATTCAACTCTTTGAATGATCATCTCCTTTTCTTATACTAGTTTGTTCAATTTACAAAATAATTTTTCACGTAAGTCAAGTATACAAAATCCATTAAGTAATCTTTTCATTCTATACTGAAACATTATTATTATAAATAGAACAACAATTGTTCTTAATTATAATACCAAAATTTTATTGTCCAACAATAAAATGGAAATAATGTTTCTAACAAGAATTGGAATACAATAACAACTTATTGACTTAATAGATTTGCCGTAGGCGGTGCTAAACTATAAGTTTCTATAGCTAATGCAAAGAACCTTTGCTTCATTTTCCACACATAGGATTACTTATCTTTGTTTAACTTTCTACTTCGCTTGGTCCCTTCATAAATCTATATTTATGATAACCAAAAGTCGGTATCCAATACCCAAGTAGAACCTTGACTTAAAGAAAAATTTATTTCAATCATGAACAAAAATCAGATTAACCAAAACTTCACTAAGCTTCTTTGGTTAGCCTCTGCAAGATGCTTCTCGCAGATTTCTTTCAAATTATCGGGCTTATTGTAGTGGAAGCAAACTCCTTTGCTATCCGTATCGCTTTTGCTCTTATTATCCTTTGTTTACGCCTTTCTATTTACCTTCTTTGAATCGTTCTTCTTTCGGAAGATCCTTTGGCCCCTACCAAGAAGACTTGATCTTTCTTGGTTGGAAAGTGACTCTCAACATTTTTCATATATGTTAAGCAAATCAATGAGGCCGATATCTAGCTTGTTCATATAAAAAATTCACAACAATTGTGAAAGGAGTAGGGAGTGAGTGCAAGATCAAATCTTGGCTCAACTCTCCATCCATGACAAAACCGGTTATCCTAATCGATCAATCAAATTGATTATGTTAAGAACCTTTTTTATGCATTTATAGTGCCATTGGCCATTCTAGATCGGAAGAGCTCTTAGATATCTCGATATCTATCGGCCCCACTTTCCTCACCATCAACTACTTGATGTGCGGGAATATAGTAGGAGCATCCATAGTTTCATGCCGACGTTGAAGCTCGTTACATCGTGGATGCGAGCATGGTGCATCGAGCCAATGTGCATCATCTTGCCACTTTTTAAAAGTAGCAATGTCTTCCTCAGAGGCATTATCGCGCAACCATTGCGAGGATAGGCGATTAAGGACATAAGATAGCTTTTCAACTATGAGAACTATTCTCAATTTCCTTAACCAATCCGTTTAATCTTATTCAAGTTAATTTAGCATCTAATACGCTTCGCAGATGATAGTAATTTTAGACATTGTAAAATTTCGCAAATGAATTTGTAATTAACAACATTTTAACATACATTCTTTTATTAATTACCAAAATAATTTAGGTATTGTTTTAAATTGGTATCTCCCACTATTTTCTTCAAACTATATTACCTCACTTATATAGTTAAGCAAAATCTAATTAAAGATTTGCTAGTGAGAATAAGGATCCCATTTCAAATGTATATAGCCTTGTGGTGACACAACAAACTATATATAAATAAATAGGTAGACAACTTTTGTCAATTACATCAACTATGCAACTCTTGTATTTTGCTTCTTAGATTATTTTGATCAAGTGGTGGCACATCCGAATCAAAATTATCCAAGTTAAGTCCAACCTAGCACTCCATATATTCAAAAAAGAAAAATATCATCCTTGTGGTGACACAACAAAATAATATTGTTCAATTTTCTTTATAAGCATCAAATGTGATAAATTAACATCTTAAATACTTAATACTTGCCTTGTGGTGACACAACAAACTCATATTAAATATTTAATACTCTATTAATTTTACCATGCTAGAAGGCGACGTTCGATATTCCAAATATCTTTGAACGCTTAGGACTTAATAAAAAAAAATTTGAGGATTTATTATTAAATTTTTCATCTTGTTTAAGCAGCATATATATATATATATAAAAAACGGCGTTATATTAATGAACATGCTGAAGCATGTTTGCATAATATATAATATATATAGTATAAGCATGCACATATAGAATACTATATTCTACCCGAATTGATTATGGACTTTTATTCTAGTTTGGTTCACACTAGAGCCACCAAGTGAACCAAAAGGTCAAACCCTAGGGGTGCAAGAAATAATATTTAAATATAACTATTACATTTAAACCTGGGGCTCCATTACAAACGGGTCTTCAAGCGCTCCTTGCTCCTTGAACTCTAATTCTTCAAAATTAATTCTAACTATTCCTATTACATAACTATTTTAAAATAAATAGAAACCTTGATCGTAATCAAGGGAAGTACATAGGAGGGAGATAGAATTTACATTAAAAAATTAGAGAAGGCAGAATGTACGCAGACACCATTTAATAAAACTCATACATTCATGCATCCAACTAAAATAAAATCCAATCACATTGGTCAATAGTCCATAATCAATCCCATTTATTATCATACACATCATCATATGCATCAATAAATAACATTCATCTTATGAATAATAAACATTTAATACATATATTGATATCATTTAATGGGCAAATTTAGTTAGTATAAAATCTATTTTTGAATAAAAATAAACTCCTTTATTTAAATCCAAATTTAAATCAAAATAAAACTATTTTATTTTAATTTATCCAATTTTGAATAAAATAAACTATTTTATTTTAATCAAAATCTTTAATCAAAATAAACTCCTTTATTTTAATTAATTATGGAATCCAATTCCATGAAAAAAAAAATATATTAAAGGAAACATGTATTTTCTTTCCTATTCACAAATAAACTCCTTTATTTTGAATAATATGAAATCTTATTTCATATCTAAATAAACTCCTTTATTTAAGGAAAGATCGATTCTTTTTCCTATTCACAAATAAACCTTTTTATTTTGAATAATATGAAATCTAATTTCATATCAAAATAAACTCCTTTATTTAAGGAAAAATAGAATCCAATTTCAACTCTAATTAGTTATCTTGAAATCCAATTCCAACTCTAATTAGTTAAGATGAAATTTAATTTTAAAATTAAAATAAACTTTTTATTTTAAAATTAAATGAACTTTTATTTTAAAATTAAAATAAACTTTATTTTAATTCTAAAATTATTAAGTATAATATATATATAACTATTATATATATATATAATAACCGTATATATATATATCAAATATATATATATATATATATATTTCGTTAACATGCCCCTTGATTTTCGTGATTTGCTTATAATTCATGTTGCTCATTAATATGGCTTCCTTGATTTCCGTGTTTTGCTTGTAATCACTTCCGTGCATATGGATGTCTGCCGAATCCCCTTGATTTCGGAAAATAAAAAAAAAATTCGGTATAAAAAATAAAAAGGAATGGAAAGGATATCTAATTATTATATATACTAGTTTCACTTGTTCCTTCACGTGGCTTCATTATGTGAAAGTGATTCACGAAATATCAAAAAACAATAATGTTCACGCGAATACCGAAGTCACAGGATTTTTTTTTTTTTATATATTTTATACAATAAAATTATGCCCAATTAAATTGTTCTAAACACATATCAATATACATATCAAATTAAAACAATTAATAATTCGCATAAAGGTTTGGCTCTGATGCTACTGTTAGGTTTGCATTATTCAAGAACGCAATCAAATTGCATAAAAGTGCGGAAACGTGTAAAAATCAGAGTTCAAAATTTTTTTACAAACCATATACCTGGATCACCCTTTATGCACAATTATTAATTAAACGAAAATATGAAGGACAAGAATCATACCCTTGAAGATCGAGCTTCCTCAAGTACAAGTTCACCTCCAATCCTTTTTGCGTTCAACTTGAATCCACCGGGTTTGGTTCCTTCCTTTGATCAACGTTAGCCACCCAAGTGTTTGGCCTCTAGAGGTGATCCACCAAGGAAAAAGAATTTTCAAGAAGAAGGGGTATTGGCTCAAACCCTAGTTTTCTATCTCTATAGAAAAAGGGCGTACTCTCCAACAAATTGGAATTATTACGTACATTTGATATCTGATATAAGACTCCTCTTATAAAGATATCAAGTAACCCTATTAAAATAAGGTATTATTTAATTAAACTCTTTTAATTAAATGGGCTCCCTAATCTTATTAGGGATAATTAATTAAACTCCTTTAATTAATTTTCCTCCTAATCCTATTAGGAATAAATGAGAGTACTTATATTAAATTAATTCCTAAACTCTTTTAGAAATTAAAATAATAATAATTATAATAATATTAATAAGACTCCTCTTATTAATTTATATTTAATATTGCTAAAATATTAAATAATAAATATTAAGCTATTTAATTTATTCTATCACCATAGATTAAATTAAATATACTTAATATATTATTACGATTATGCCATTAACTTCTCAAATAATTATTCTTCCTTTTATGGTGTGATCCTTTAGGTTCTCCATATTAAATCGGTTGTGAATAAATCAATTAGAACAATTTAATCTTATTTAAATAAATAAATTAAACAATTAATTTATTTAAATAAATAATATTTATTCTATAATAGGGATAAGCCTCCCCAAATGATCAACGACTTTCCAGATAATATAGATTTCAACATTAATCATAAAAGAACCTTTGAGTAAATAGTTACTGCATAATTCAATCCTTCCACCATACAATGTCCCAATTAAATATAAGACATGAAATTACCGTCAAGTCTTATTTTATTTAATTATATGTATTTCGACTCTTAAATGCACAACTCAAATAATGCAAATTAGAAACTCCTTTCTAATTTCATTACGCCTTAACGCCAAGGACTCTTGGGTTGTCATTTATCGAATCACATAGGACATTTCTCTTCTTTTATTAGAAGTGGTAGATTCTTTATTGATCATACATTATCTCCATGTACAACTTATTATACCCAAGCATACCCTTTGATATACCCTAAGGGTCTTAAGGAATAAGTCAAAGTATAACTCATCATACACAAGATACTATGATGATCTCAAGTCCAAGGATCACTTAGACTACTATCACTACAGAATTCCTATTAACAGCAATTAAAACTCCATTAGGTATTCCTTAGCGAGCCAACGCTTCGGTGAACTTATTCTCTAATAAGCACCTACATACTTGCTTTAGTGTCTCCACACAAATGATCATGAGATCAATCATCCTCATCCAATGAGCAAGCAACGTATGTACCAATTTATCCGGATTCACTAATCCCCAATTTAGTAATCCAATGATTGGGAACTATTTTAATTTTAAGCTTTCTAAGAATTTAGATCTCATTAGAATGATCATCATCATTATTCTAAAAGCATTGCTTAAAACTATGGGTTTATCACATATTATAAAACAGCATCATGTAGATAATTAAAAGCCTTTAATAAATTAATACTTTTTATTAATAAATGAATAAGATTGTTACAAAGTATATGCTTTATCATCAAACATGATTGGCTTGTGTGCATACTACTTTCAAATATATATGGATTTGGGAGATGAAATATAGATTTAGATCTAATCATAATAGCATATGATTGTGTTTTCTGCATGGTGTTGGAAATCATGATTTGTGTTTAGGATATGGATATGCCTTTACGCCGCGTGTAATCTGATAGGGAACCTATACTTTAAATCCTTTTTAATTGTAATTCACATAGGAATATAATGAATTAGTTAATTAGGGTGTTTGATTCAATTCTATCAACTGTGGATTTTGATTAATATGTTTGTGATACATCGGAAGGTGGTTATAAATACTAATAAGTTCCTGATTAAAAATCCAGAATTGTGACGCCCCCAAAATAGGTATACATCACCCATTCTGAGTCGTTGTGATAGCCCCGAATCCGGGTCCCAAATCACCGCGGATCCGGTACAATCATTCTACAACTATTGCGGAAGATATAAAAATAAATTGTTTATACAGTACACTTTACACATTATTCCCCAAAATCGAGTAACCTTAACTTATACACAAATCATAAACTATCTAACACATAACATTATTATCCAACTATACTATTACAAACTAGTCACACATTTTATCCCAAGCTGAACTTGGCATTATCCTTTTTCCTGTATCCGAACGCATTCGCCTTATCTACAATGTTTATCATGATATAGTAAGGGTGAGCATGAAAGTTGCCCAGCAAGTTTAAATACAATTTAAGGATATATCATGATTGAAAGAGTTTGAATAATAAGCTGGCTATAATTCATCAATATAATTGAGAACTAGCACGAACAAACTTTTGACTAAACAAGTATTGAACATGATCAAATATATCTGGACCAACTGGTAATGAAGGTGATCAGCCTTTCATACTTGACTTATACATGCAATATGTACAGAGTACAATTATCCATGGAAATCAGTAATGATTAACCATAAGCATATCTGAATGAAACAACTCTTAGTAGAGTTAAGTAAAACTTGCATGAACCGTTGATTACCGCTACACAATTTATAACGCTTTATCCGAAGACCTAATATTAGTAATATAGATCTCCAATATTAGAATAATATCATCACAATATAATACTATTATATATATACACATAGAATAACCTAAACACATAGCACATAATCCTATCAGTCTACAATACACATAAGACTTAGCATCAAGTCAGACTATTTAAGTCTGAGTTGAACCCGACAAAAATTCTAACATCCTGACGGTCAAGTCGGACAATCATCGAGTTTAAGTTCAATTAAACTCTGCCTAAACACTTAACAATATCTTAGAAAAATTTCTTATCAGTTAAAACAATTTTCATAGACTTGTAATAATTTTCAAATAACAACTACCTTTAATTCACTTAATATTATTAATCTTGATAATATTTAATTCCCCTCTTAGTATTACTAGTTCACTAATAACACTTTTATCCGCTTAATAATATTATTAATATCTTAATAATATTTTAATCTTTATCTTAATATTTTTAATTCTCTTAATTATATTTTAATCATGCATTAATATTATTACCTTAATAATATCTTACTTATGCTTTTAGTATCATTAATCAATTAATAATACTTTTAGTCGATTTTACCAATCGTATTAATATTTTATTTATTTACTAATATTATTAATCATTTAATAATATTTTATTCATTTACTAATGTTATTACATTAATAACATTTTATTTAATCTCGAATATTATTATTTACTCAATAATATTTTAATCATCCAATAATACTTTAACTTAATATTATTAATCTAAGATTAATATCTTAATCTAATATTATTAATCATTTAATAATACTTTAATCATTTAATAATATCTTATTTATTAATATCTTATTCCATTACTAATATTATTAATTATTTAATAATATTTTAATCATTTATTTTGTGCTTAAATCAAATATTATTAACCATTTAATAATATTTTATAGAAATCTTAAATCTTAATATTTTATTTACTTAACAATATCATATTCTAATATTATTAATATCATAATAATATTTTAATAATTTATTGGATTAATAAACAATTTATTCTAATTGTTCACCCTTTATTAAACCTCTTATTTAATATCCATAAAAGGTCATAAATGATATTTCTTATCATAAATCACCAAAATGGCCTAAGACAGTCATGATATAACATATTATGAGTATTCAAGCATAAAAATCACATTTTTCTTATTAAAGACATCATTTAACTATTTATTTCCTTTTATTCATAACTTAATCATTTTTAGGAAAAATAGGAAACTGATTTAAAAAATTCTCAACTTCTGGATTTTGACATAATATGAACCAACAATGATCCCTAAATTTTTTCGGAATTTTAGAAAATGATTTACTATTTTTAAAGTGCCCAAAACACTCGGATCTTGCTTCATTTTTCATAAATTGAGTTTTGCTCAGAAACATCTGAAATTTTTCGGGTATGCTCTCCTAACATACATGAACATACTGTAAAGATTTCGGAATTTTCCAGTGTATACACAGTGAGATATTCGAAGGTTAATATTTCGAAGTCCTTTCCGGAAAATAGCCATTACGCACAACCTATACATCGGAACGCGTCCGTTCTTTTTCCTACATGTAGATAACTTCTTAAGGTAACTCTGTGATTTTTCCTAGATTTTTAAAAGACTAGCAATGGATAGAAACAGCCTCAAGAAAAATGAGAACAATAACTATTTTAGGGTTTTGAACCCTTAAAATTCAAAGTAGACTATTTTGGGGAAAACAGCCCCCAAGGTTTCAAAACTTGCTAGATTTGTGTTCTAACACTTGGGTTTACTAGGTAACTCATGTATCTAGCACCACTCTTCGACGGATCACAAATCCAAGTTGTAAAACTTGAGTTACACAAGATTTAGTGGAAGAAAAACAAGAGTTTTCACCCTTGGAGAACATATGCTCATTTTCTTCCTCTAAGCCTTTGATCCAACACTCAAGATACTTAGTTCCATACATGACGATATGTAGAACAAGGGTATCTTGAGTATTTGTTCATAAACCCAACAAAACTCAAGCTATAAAACAAAGTAGAAGAAGAAAATGAAAGTTAGGTTATACCTTGATTTAATGGCTACCTTCCTTGATTTGCCAAAGTAAGTAATGAACTTAGGATGCATCAATTAACCTAGCACACCTCTCCCTCCCTTGCTCTCTCTCTCAAAGCCGAACCTCTCTCTCTTGAAGTTGCTAGCTTGGGACAAAAAGTTAGAAGAAGAAGAATGAGAGAAAGTGGAGTATTCTAGCAAATGAAATGGTTGATTCATTATTATCCACCATATTTTCCTTGTCCCATGGATAAAAGGCTTCACCTTATCCCTTTCAATTAAGCCTAATCATGTGGTTAAGAGTGCTTAATAGATTTTTAACCAATGAGAGCTTGACACCCATGTACTTGTGTGTAAGAGTTACTAATTATGGATATTGTTTAGCTTAATTAGTTGCCTTAAAAGGCCTAATAGGGCCAGCTATATATATACTAATTCCTTCATTTAGCCTTTATTTTAATGCATAAATTAGATAAATCAAAGGTCTAAAATACCCTTAATCAAGTAGACTAAGTTTGGGCTTGCATTTTATTTCTTTTGGGCTTCCCCTTTAATTGTTTTGGGCCATGTAATGAACATAGTCTAACAAATTTAATATATGCTACCTAAATTGTTTATTTAGGGTTTCCATTTCCAATCTTATAAAATTTAATTACTTATACATGTGACTTTAGCTCATAACCTAATTAGGTTTACACGAAATAGGTTTAAAATTATTAGTCACTTGAAGTAACAAAATTATCCACTTAAGTTAGTATACATATAAATACTAATCTTTCCTTATTACCATAACCTTAGGTTATTTAATTGTCTCACCTAATGTATAATTAGGTTATGAAGCTTTCATTTTTTTAATGAAATTTATAAATGTATATATCCATAACTATAGTATATATGTTTATTGATCCATGCACCACTTCACATATGTTGTCACATATTAAATCACTGTATAACACAAAGTTTTAAATATCAATAATGTACATACATATATAGTGACTTAAAATTCACGGTTATTAACCCTTAGGGTTTTCAAAAAATAGAAAATTAATATTTCTAAATTGTAATTAGGATTCTCGAATTAAATTAAACTTTCCCATTCATAAATCAATTTTGTTAATTAGGATTATTTATCCCAATTTAAATTGGTAATTTAGCAATTAAGTCAACAATTGTACATTAGGGTTTCTGACGGAACAATTAGGGTTTAAAAATCTAAAATTAGAGTTTGCTAATTAATTAAGCTTTACCCTAATTAATATTATAATTAATATCACTTAAGCATTATAATTATCCTTTAAATTCCCAGATTAGGGTTTTCAATTTCCAAATTAGGGTTTTGGATTCCAAAAACTGAAATTAGGGTTTCAGAACAAGTTTTAGGGTTTCTTATCAATCATTAGGGTTTTCTAACTGAATGTTGTCGTTCTTAATAATATTAGGGTCTAACACTGATAAAATTTATCTGGCCAACCCTTGACCCTTAACCACATACTGTGCACACATAATACCATATTCACATAACATAAACACATATACACTTAATCCTGAATAATTCACCTAAATCCTTCACAGAATTTTGAAATCCTCAAAATTCCTTCCCAAAAATATCAAACGCATACACTCATTTTCTGTCTAGGTCTATCATTTGACCTTAAATTCATCATTTAAAATTTTAATAAATTGTCTGATTTCTCGGATCGTCACATTCACCCCTTCTTTTAAAAATTTCGTCCCCAAAATTTACCTTATACCTTACTCCTTATACCATGCGCTATACACCATTCATACACATCATCACATGCTACCCAATACATCACTCACATGAGTAAAAGTTTTTAAATTTGTGCTGAGGGGTCATATAGACCATGAACACATAGTTTTAACGGTATTCCTACCGCAAAACAGTACATTACTTGGTATGTTTACAATCACAAAGAAGGTAAACTACCATTACTAGTACTTTAGGTGATTAGCCTATCGTACCCTTACGTCATGCATAACGTATTAATTATGTCTAGCGAATATTTACGCTATTAGATTGGATTATTTATCCAAACAACATAGTTCACCTCAGTCTTATCATAGGATTCCGCACCAAAACAATTTGGTTCGAGAAATTTCTTTCAATGAACACTTAGAGTTTTCATAAACATTAGTCTAGCTGAATCGAATAGCGTAGACTCACATCAATAATTCAATACAATCGAATTATTTAGGTGTAGCCAAACCCTGTTGGCAAACTAAATTTTGGAAAATATTTTCGAGAATGACGTCATGATGCCGTACTGTATTAACAGTCCGTTTGAGGATGTCGTCGTCGTATGAATTTGTCATAACACATCATACAATAGTGGAACAATGATTTTTAGATCGAATTCACACTAAGTATTCTTGTATTTACAACTCCATCAACTTTTTATCATCTCAGCACCAGGTTACATGGTACATAAGTGAAAAATAAAATATATTTTGATATTTCAAATATTTTGTGTCTAGCTGAAATAAGTAGCATAGATTATACTTTAATAGTTTAAAAATGATTACAGTCTACATATTTTTTTAAAAGCACATAGTGCGTATTTAGCTTGATGTCAAAATTTCGAAGTCTAGCATAGCTAGGAGTTTTGGAAAGCTTATGTCTCCACTAATGATCATTTGCTTAAACAGTCTATCTATTCTTATTATCCTTAATACTCCATTTACACACAACTATACCCAGTTCGTCAAACCACACTTAAGTTTTCATGAACTTGCCACAATCATATGAGTTTAAGAACTTGTCCTAGACAGACATTTGGCGTCCATTGCTGAGGGGTTCATAAACATTTCATATAACTATGACTCAAGAATGTCACATAAGTATAAGTTTTAAGAACTCATACTTAACCTTATATTCTCTATCTATGACCTATCTACCTGTTATACACATGAGAAAGGAATCACCCTCTTAACATGCATATAGCAAATAACGTGACACAAACATTTTAATGATTATGAGTGTCATAAACTAAGTGGTTTTTACACCAAGTACAATTCCCCCGCCCATACAAGGAATCATACAACTCAGCTGCTGACACGAGTCCTCAATTGAATCCCCACCTATTACTAACCCCCTTTTCAATATGAATTTCATTTAATCCGTATTCTTTCATGAATTTGTACCAATTTATAGTACAACTTGCACACAACATTCTTGCTGTAAACTTTCCAATCATCAGATTGATTCTTTTTCCATATTATAACCTTATCAGATCAAGGAGTGATCTCATCGTATATATTACAATTTATTTCTCTGTCTTGATCGTTTTGTTTTACGATCTCCTATCCCTGTACTTTCAGTCTTTTAGACTCGATCTATTCACCACTACTGTTTAAATTTATTATCAGAGTTAGGGAACTCTATGTCTTAACAACTCGCCGAGATTCGTCTTTGAATCTTACCGATCAACTAACTCTATGCGAGTTAGATCTTATTCCAATTAATACGGTTATTGGTCTCAGGTATTCCTACCTAAGGTTCATAACCAACAACTTTAATACCAACTGTGATAGCCCCAAAACAAATCACCGCGGATCTGGTACAATCATTCTACAAATATTGCGGAAGATATAAACATACATTGTTTATACAGTACACTTTACACACTATTCCCCAAAATCGAGTAACCTTAACTTATACACAAATCATAAACTATCTAACACATAACATTATTATCCAACTATACTATTACAAACTAGCCACACATTTTATCCCAAGCTGAACTTGGCATTATCCTTTTTCCTGTATCCGAACGCATTCGCCTTATCTACAATGCTTATCATGATATAGCAAAGATGAGCATGAAAGTTGCCCAGCAAGTTTAAATACAATTTAAGGATATATCATGATTGAAAGAGTTTGAATAATAAGCTGGCTATAATTCATCAATATAATTGAGAACTAGCACGAACAAACTTTTGACTAAACAAGTATTGAACATGATCAAATATATCTGGACCAACTGGTAATGAAGGTGATCAGCCTTTCATACCTGACTTATACATGCAATATATAGAGAGTACAATTATCCATGGAAATCAAAGAATGATTAACCATAAGCATATCTGAATGAAACAACTCTTAGTAGAGTTAAGTAAAACTTGCATGAACCATTGATTCTGAATTCTGCAATTTATAACGCTTTATCCGAAGACCTAATATTAGTTATATAGATCTCCAATATTAGAATAATATCATCACAATATAATACTATTATATATATACACATAGAATAACCTAAACACATATGTACATAATCCTATCACCACAATACACATAAGACTTAGCATCAAGTCGATTTATTTAAGTCCGAGGTTGAACCCTAACAAAAATTCTAACATCCCGATGATTCAAAGTCGGACAATCATCGAGTTTAAGTTCAATTAAACTCTGCCTAAATACTTAACAATATCTTAGAAAATTTTCTTATCAGTTAAAATAATTTTCATAGACTTGTAATAATTTTCAAATAACAACTACCTTTAATTCACTTAATATTATTAATCTTGATAATATTTAATTCCCTCTTAGTATTACTAGTTCACTAATAACACTTTTATCCGCTTACTAATATTATTAATATCTTAATAATATTTTAATCTGTATCTTAATATTTTTAATTACATTAATTATATTTTAATCATGCATTAATATTATTACCTTAATAATATCTTACTTATGCTTTAGTATCATTAATCAATTAATAATACTTTTAGTCGTTTACCAATCGTATTAATATTTTATTTATTTACTAATATTATTAATCATTTAATAATATTTTATTCATTTACTAATGTTATTACATTAATAACATTTTATTTAATCTCGAATATTATTATTTACTCAATAATATTTTAATCATCCAATAATACTTTAACTTAATATTATTAATCTTTTAATAATATTTTAATCTAAGATTAATATCTTAATCTAATATTATTAATCAATTAATAATACTTTAATCATTTAATAATATCTTATTTATTAATATCTTATTCCATTACTAATATTATTAATTATTTAATAATATTTTAATCATTTATTGGTGCTTAAATCAAATATTATTAACCATTTAATAATATTTTATAGAAATCTTAATCTTAATATTTTTATTTACTTAAAAATATCATATTCTAATATTATTAATATCATAATAATATTTTAATAATTTATTGGATTAATAAACAATTTATTCTAATTGTTCACCCTTTATTAAACCTCTTATTTAATATCCATAAAAGGTCATAAATGATATTTCTTATCATAAATTACCAAAATGGCCTAAGATAGTCATGACATAACATATTATGAGTATTCAAACATAAAAATCACATTTTTCTTATTAAAGACATCATTTAACTATTTATTTCCTTTTATTCATAACTTAATCATTTTTAGGAAAAATAGGAAACTGATTTAAAAAATTCTCAACTTCTGGATTTTGACAGAATATGAACCAACAATGATCCCTAAATTTTTCCGGAATTTTAGAAAATGATTTACTATTTTTAAAGTGCCCAAAACTCTCGGATCTTGCTTCATTTTTCATAAATTGAGTTTTGCTCAGAAACATCTGAAAATTTCAGGGTATGCTCTCCTAACATACAAGAACATACTATAAAAATTTCGGAATTTTCCAGTGTATACACAGTGAGATATTCGAATGTTAATATTTCGAAGTCTTTTATGGAAATAGCCATTACGCACAACCTATACATCGGAACGGGTCCGTTTCTATTCCTACATGTAGATAACTTCTTAAGGTACCTCTGTGATGTTTCCCAGATTTTTAAAAGACTAGCAATGGATCGAAACAGCCACAAGAAAAATGGGAACAATAACTATTTTAGAGTTTTGAACCCTTAACATTCAAAGTAGACTGTTTTGGGGAAAACAACCCCAAAGGTTTCAAAACTTGCTAGATTTGTGTTCTACCACTTGGCTTTACTAGGTAACTCATGTTTCTAGCACCCCTCTTCGACGGATCACAAATCCAAGTTGTAAAACTTGACTTACACAAGATTTAGTGGAAGAAAAACAAGAGTTTTCACCCTTGGAGAATATATGCTCATTTTCTTCCTCTAAGCCTTTGATCCAACACTCAAGATACTTAGTTCCATACATGATGATATGTAGAACTAGGGTATCTTGAGTATTTGATCATAAACCCAACAAAACTCAAGCTATAAAACAAAGTAGAAGAAGAAAATGAAAGTTAGGTTATACCTTGATTTAATGGCTACCTTCCTTGATTTGCCAAAGTAAGTAATGAACTTAGGATGCATCAATTAACCTAGCACACCTCTCCCTCCCTTGCTCTCTCTCTCAAAACCGAACCTCTCTCTCTTGAAGTTGCTAGCTTGGGACAAAAAGTTAGAAGAAGAAGAATGAGAGAAAGTGGAGTATTCTAGCAAATGAAATGGTTGATTCATTATTATCCACCATATTTTCCTTGTCCCATGGATAAAAGGCTTCACCTTATCCCTTTCAATTAAGCCTAATCATGTGGTTAAGAGTGCTTAATAGATTTGCAACCAATGAGAGCTTGACAACCATGTATTTGTGTGTAAGAGTTACTAATTATGGATATTGTTTAGCTTAATTAGTTGCCTTAAAAGGCCTAATAGAGCCAGCTATATGTAAGACCCCAAATTATTAATAAATGAAATTTATTTTCCTCTATTTATTATTTTTGAAATAGTAAGGGTTGATTTGATTAATGTGGATAGTTATGGGTAAAATACGCAAATATTTCGAATAAGCAAGTGGTTATAAAATATTCATTATTGTCGGAGAATATTCGTTTGGTCGTGGAATATTAGTATTGTCGGGGAATATTCGTACGACGGCGCAGTCTTTTATGGGCCCCATAACGGAAAGCGATTGGATGAAGAAAATGACAAATATAAGTTGTTTATAAATAACTTGGCGTAGTTATTACCAATTAATCTTTGTTGGAATACCCGGTGGTTAAAAACACACTTGTCTGGCGTTGTTGAACGATAGACACGGTATTGCACCAATTATTGATTCTTACGTGAAGGCACTACTCAATAATTGTTACGGTAATTCTTGATTCGTATTTTATTTTATTGATTCAATAATTGTTGCGTTGATATTTTATATTACCGTTGTTTCAATAAATTGTCATTACACAGTATTTTCCATTATCGGAGCAATAATTCATATTATTTGAATAATATTATTAGAAAACATTATTGGCAATGTCTAGAAAGTTCTTTCTAAGGAGAGGTTTGGTCACCTAATTGCGCGCCAGTAAGGAGAAATTCTTATTAGAAAGCCCCTCTTTCACAGGAACTACTGGTTGCCAAGATCTTGTGATTCTGTAATATTATTTGTGAATAATTAATTATTGATTTATATGATGAGGAAAATATTGATTTTATGTGGATATAGATGGAGAAAATTTTTAAAGTGACAATTGTTGAAAATTAATATTTTATCTTTTTCTGATAAAATAATTCATTTAAATATATTATTTTAATAATATATTAACGGTGATATTTTTATAATGAATGTGGGATATATGAGTATATGAGGAGGAAGAGTATTTTGTGGTAATAAATGTTTAACACATATTTTGTGTGTTGGTGGACACATTATTATTGACCAAATTTGATTATAGCTTGTAAAATCGCTTGGTTTGTGGATTTTGGTCGATTTCATTTGGAATTTGGAAAAACTTTCTTACGCAAAGTTGTAGAGAATTGAATTTCCTATAAAAAGTCACATGATTCAAATTTTTACGACAAAAGGACTATTTATTATGAATTATTGAAGTTTCAAGTTCAAATAATTGATTTTTGGGAGTTTTAATTAATTATTTTGAGAAAACGTTTTTGGTGAGTTTGTGAACCTCATTTAACATGTGCTATGGCTGAAATCAGATTTCAAAGATGGGCTAAGGAATTTTGTTTATAAATAATATTATTATATTCAATTTTCTACTTTTGTGTGTTAAGCAAATTTCTATAAATAGGGAGCTTAGGTTAGAATTGAAAATCATACCGTAAACTGAAGTTTTCTCTCTATTTCTCTCTCGATATTTTGAGCGTATTCTTGTGAGTATACTTTGAGTGTTGATATCTGGTGCAAGTTCAAGTCATAGCCTTTATCCAGGTTTCAACTAGAAGTCTTGTCTTTCGAGGTAAGGGATGTTATTTTATTCGAAAATGATATTATTTCTTCAATATCATTATCTTAGAAATATTGGTTGGAAATTTTATCAAATTTGGAACTTTTTTCATGTCGGGGTTACTAATCATGAGTTACTATTCACGAGTTACTATTCATGAGTTACTATTCACGAGTTACTTATTCACGAGTACTATTCACGAAGCGTGAAGATGTTTTTTGTGAAATTTCTATCTTTTGGTGTTTGAGTTACTTATTCACGTATACGGACTTTATTCACGATATCTGACCTTTATTCACCGAAAAATAAAATTTCTTCTTTTTATCCAAAATATCTATTACGGATACTAGCTTTGATTGTATCCATGTTTTGATCATTCTTGAATTTTACTCCACTCGATTACTTATGAAGTATTTTTGAACTTGGATTGTTTAAAATACGAATCCTTAATATTGTTCTTTTGTTTCTTTGGATTCGTTTCCTTTAAAATATTTTTCATCATCCTCGGTCCTAAATGATGATATTCTTTGAATATCTTTGGCTCAGTAGTGCAAAAGATGAATGATTTCTTGATGAATATCTTTGGCCCGTAAAGTAAAAGATGAGCAGTGTTGAGATGAACATGACCGATCGATTAATATCTTTGGCAGTAGTGCAAAGATGAGCAGTGTTTAGATGAACATGACTAATTTGGTGAATATCTTTGGCTGTAGTAGCAAAGATGAATATTTGATTTGAGATGAATATTGATTGATGTTACAAGGATAAAATATTGATGATGGATTTGTTAAATTCATAGATTATAGTAGATTTCATTTCTACGTAACTCTTCTATGAATTATTATTTCATTGCGAATATTGATCCGAAACTTGTTGTTCATTGTATTCTATCAGATTTTTCCTGTTGAAGACTAACGATAATTTGTTGTACATTATCTTAGTCATAACATTCTTTCTTGGGCTAGTTGAGCTCACCCTTTTCCTTGTTGTTCCATTTTTCTTCTCGAGGCGAGATTATAGCGAGGAACTAGTGAGGTGTGGAGTGATGGTTCTAGATAGTTGTTTTAGTAGTCTTCACTATTCTGTAAAATAGTGTATCAATAATGAGGATTTATTTGGGTATGTATATTATCTAGAAGACAATAATTGTATTTAAACTCACAGTATATATGTTGTCGTATTTTGCACGACAAATGTATTAATAAAGTTTTAGTTATTTCTGTACCATGTATTTGGCGACTCAGAATGGGTTGGATGGAATGGACCTATTTTGGGGGCGTCACAGTTATCAGAGCTTAGGGATATGATCTCTGGCGGAGATCGGGGAATAGAACTAGGAGGGGAGAGATGAGTAAATCCTTCGCTAGTATGTCCTACCTAAGCTTATTTGTTGGTTGGTCATAATATAGGGGTATTATGTGATTTGTTAATTTATTTAATTAACCCTTGTTTTTTTATGATAGTTTTTAAGAATGGTCACGAGAACGTTAACAATGGAGTGAATGAGATCGTGGAGACACTCTAATCGCATGACCGAGGATAATGTGATGTCAAAGTGAAGAAGGAATTAGAGATATCCATGTGTGGTGAGTGAAGAATTAATAGTTACCCGAGATAATCGCAGAGGTAACAGCTGAGAGTGAGGAAGAAGAGGAAGAAGAGGTACCTGAAGAGAGTTTATTAGAGGTATTTTATGATCAAAATGTAGAATTGCAAAATCGTATTCATGAGTTAGAAGAGCAGGCTGAAGAATTGCAGGCAGTCGTGGAGCAAAAGGATGCAACAATTCAAGCTTGTGTTACCCGATATGTGATGCTTGAACAGAAGCACTCTTTGGCAGAGTATAAGATGATAAAGTTTGGAATCTGAATTTGAAAGAAGAAATAATCGAACAGTGAGAATGAGTGATGCATGGGTAAAAGGCGCATGACGACGCATTGATATTATGGAAAGAGATGTCCAATATAAAAAGAGAAGATTTAACGATGACGGGAAGACGTCGGCAGCAGCATGAGCACCATCAACAAATTCTAGGGGAAGAGAACGATCGCCAGTTAGATGCTACAGATGCGGAGAGGAGGGACATATAAGGTCAAACTGTTCAAAGCCTTCCAAGGTATGTTTTAGTTGTGGAAAAGATGGTCACATAGCTCGATTTTTGTCCTATAGCGAAATCAAGTCCGGTTGGGACATTGGCACGAGGCGGATCTGAGAAAAGTCAAAGTCAACGATTCACGGAAGAAGCGTTTGTCGTGGCCGGTCAAAATGCGAGGAACCCGAACGAAGTTAGTACAGGTTAGTTAATTATAAATTCTTGCAAAGTTTATACCTTACTAGAATCTGGGTTCTACCCATTCTTTTATCTCTCTTACTTGCGCTCAACATTTGAACTTGACTACGGAGAAATTAGACTTTGACCTATTTATGGAGAATCCGTTAGGAGAAACTTTCATTACATCCGTTGTTTAGAAATCTTGCTTGATTTAGGTTGGCACTATCACATTACCGTTAACCTTATTTCTATAGAGATATTTGCTTTTGATGTGATTTTAAGGTTAACTATTCATCAAATAGAAATTGATTACTTTCGTAAGGTTGTTAGTTTTCATATTCCTAAGCAACTTTGTTATTCAATTCAAGTAATCAAACCATTGTAATCAAACATTTTCATATCAAGCCATGAAGTCATTCGTTTATTACGGATGTCAAGTTTTCTTAGTCCATGTTATGGATTTGAATAAAGACACGTCAGATTTGAATAATATTCCTGTTGTTATTGATTTTTTCTGACGTATTTCTTGAAGAATTTCTTGGTTTACTCCCAAAGACTGATATTAAATTTTGTATCGACTTTGAACCCCGGTGACAAAACTCATTTCTAAAATCTCATATCGAATGGCTCCTATTGAACTTCAGGAGTTAAAAATTCAACTATAGAATTTGGTACCTGAGCTTTTATCTGGTGACTTCCTTTGTGGAATGCACCGAAGCCAGACTCTCCGTAGGGGACACCATATTCGTGCAATAGTAAACTGATAGGTGTCATTGTAACGTGCTATCCAAGGTTGGGATATGAGTCACAGTTGAGAACAACCTAAGTAGGTAATCGAAATACGTAGCTTTCTAGGCTTAGTTGGTTATTATCGGAGATTGGTTGAAGGATATTCTCGAATCGCTATTCCATTAACGCAACTAACTCGTAGAGATACAAAATTCGAATGGAGCAAGGAATGTGGGAAGAGCTTGAAGAACTCAAGAGGAGACCCATTTCAATTACATGTTACGACCATGCCATCCGGAAAAGCGAACATGGTAGGCGGCGTGTTGAGTAGAAGATCGTATACACAAATGAAAGTACGATATTGTCAAAGACTCATTTCATTATAATTTACAAATAATAGAGACGGAGATGAAAACTCTAGTTACCCAGCGTGATGATATCTGAGTATAATCGACTTTAATCGATAAAGTTAAAGGCATTCAAGCTACACACCGGAAATGATGAATTTGAAGAAGGAGGTGCAAGAAGTTGTTATTTCAAAAGCGAGAATCGGTGAGGTGAGGAAAGCTCAAACCTTCGATTTATTAATCCATTTGAAATTCTCGATCGAATAGGGGCGTGGCCTATAGACTCGTTTTATCGCCAAGTATGACGCGTGTTCATAACGTTTTCACGTATCAATGTTACGTAAATATGTGGACGACCGAACTACGTCATTGAGTTAGAACAGGACGAGATAGCCGAAGACTTAACGTATGAGGAGGTACTGTCAAGATCTTGGATAGGAAAGAACATGTCCCATATGTCTGAGGTTATACCACAAGTTAAAGTTTTGTGGAGAAACCATGCTATTGAGGAAATGACACGGGAGTTGGAAGCGGAAATGAAAGCGAGGTATTCTCATCTTTTGAAAACACCAGTCGTCACGACAATTTCGAGGGACGAAATTTCATAAGGAGGGAGGTTGTAAGACCCCAAATTATTAATAAATGAAATTTATTTTCCTCTATTTATTATTTTGAAATAGTAAGGGGTTGATTTGATTAATGTGGATAGTTATGGGTAAAATACATAAATATATTTGAATAAGCAAGTGGTTATAAAATATTCATTATTGTTGGAGAATATTCGGTTTGGTCGTGGAATATTAAATCTGTCGGAGAATATTAAATGCAATGGCCTTGATCTTTTCTTGGGCCCCAACTTGAAAGCGATTGGATGAAGAAAGCGACAAATATAAGTTGTTTATAAATAACTTACGTATGTAAGACCCCAACTTATTATTAATGAAATTTAATTTTTTCTATTTATTATTTTGAAATAGTAAGGGTTGATTTGATTAATGTGGATAGTTAGGGTAAAATACATAAATATTTCAAAATAAGCAAGTGGTTATAAAATATTCATTGTTGTGGGAAATATTCGTTTGGTCGTGGAATATTAAATGCTTTGTCGGGGAATATTAAATGCGACGGTAGCGATGATATGGGCCCCATGTGAAAGCGATTGGATGAAAAAAGCGACAAATATAAGTGGTTTAAAATAACGGCGTGGTTATTACAGATTATCTTGTTAAAATACCGGTGGTTAAAACACGGTAGCACTGCAGTATTGCACAATTATTGATTCTTACGTGAAGGCACTTTACTCAATAATGGTTACGATAATTATTGTTCGATATTTTATTGAGTTAATAATTGTTGCGTTGATATTTTATATTGATGTTGTTTTGATAATTGTCATTACGATTATTTTTCATTATCGAGCAATAATTCATATTATCTGAATAATATTATTAGATAACATTATTGGCAATGTCTAGAAATTTACGTAAGGAGAGGTTTGGTCACCTAATTGCGGCTTGATGAAGAAATTCTTATTGGAAAGCCCCTCTTTCACAGGAAGCTGCCGGTTGTCAATAATGTGATTATGTAATATTATTTATGAATAATTAATTATTGATTTATATGATGAGGAAAATATTGATTTTATGAGGATATAGATGGAGAAAATTTTTAATGTGACAATTGTTGAAAATTAATATTTTATCTTTTTCTGATAAAATAATTCATTTAAATATATTATTTTAATAATATATTAACGATGATATTTTTACAATGAATGTGGGATATATGAGTATATGAGGAGGAAGAGTATTTTTGTGGCATTAAATGTTTAACACATGTTTTGTGTGTTGGTGGACACAATTATTGACCGAAATTTGATTATAGCCTGTAAAATCGTCCGTTTGTGGATTTCGGTCAATTTCTATTTGGAATTTGGAAAAACTTTCTTCTAAAATGTTGTAGAGAATTGAATTTTCTATAAAAACTCATGAGATTTGAATTTTACGATGAAAGGGCTATTTAGTATGAATTATTGAAGTTAGAAGTTAAAATAATTAATTTTTGGGAGTTTTAGTTAATTATTTTGAGAAAAACATTTTTTGCAACTAAGTTGGCCTCACATGTGATTTAAATGGGCTGAGATCAGTTGTCTACAGGTGGGCTAAAGAAAATGTGAAAAATATATTAATATTATATTCAATTTTACGCTTTGGTGTTCTAAGCATTTTCCTATAAATAGGGTGCTTAGGTTAGAATTGAAAAACACACCGTAAACCTGAAGTTTCTCTCTATTTTCTCTCGATATATTGGCGTATTCTTGTGAGTATACTTTGAGTATTGTTAGGCGGTGCAAGTTCCTTGACTTATATACGGTATTCACTAGAAGTACTAATCTTTCGAGGTAAGGATGTTATTTTCTTCTCAAATGATATTATTTCTTCAATATCATTATCTTTGAAATATTGGTTGGAACTTTTTATCAAATTTGGAACTTTTTCATGTGGGGTTACTATTCATGAGTTACTTATTCACGAGTTACTATTCATGAGTTACTATTCACGATTACTTATTCACGAGTACTATTCGTGAAGCGTGAAGATGTTTTTTTGTGGAATTTCTATCTTTTGGTGTAGAGTTACTTATTCACATGATATACAAGCACTATTCACGTATCTGCACTATTCATAGAAAAATAAAATTTCTTCTTTTTGTCCAAAATATCTATACGGATACTAGCTTTGATTGTATCCATGTTTTGATCATTCTTGAATTTTACACCACTATGATTATTTTGAGGTATTTTTGAACATGGATAAAACAAAGTACGAATCCTTAATCCTTAATCCTTGTCATTTTGTTTCCTTTGGATTCGTTTCTTTAAAAAATATTTTTCATCATCCTCGGTCTTAAATGATGATATTATTGAATATCTTTGGCACATGTAGTGCAAAGATGAATGATTTCTGAAGAATATCTTTGGTCGTAGTGCAAAGATGAGCAGTGTTTAGATGAACATGATTAATGATGAATATCTTTGGCTGTAGTGCAAAGATGAATATTTGATTCGGATGTATATTGATTGATGTTACAAGGATAAAAGATAGGCGATGAACTTTTAAATTCATACATAGAAGATAGTAGTTTGCATTCTCTACTTAACTCTTCTAATGAATTATTATTTCAGCTGCTGAATATTGATTTAAAATTTGTTGTCTATTGCATTCTATTAGATTTTTCCTGTTGAAGACTAACGGTAATTTGTTGTATATTATCTTAGTCATAATATTCTTTCTTGGGCTAGTTGAGCTCACCCTTTTCCTTTTTGTTCCATTTTTCTTCTCAGGAGGCGAGAATATAGCGAGTACGAGTCGGGGTATGGAATGAAGGTTTAGAAAGGATTGTTTAGTAGTCCTCACCATTTTTGTAAAATAATGTATCAATAAATGTGATGAGGATTTAATTGAGTATGGATATTGTCTAGAAGATAATATTTGTATTCAAACTCAGCTTTTTCTTGTTGTATTAATAAAGTTGTAGTTGTTTACGTACCATGTATTGACAACTCAAAATAGGTGATGTATACCTTTTTTGGGGGCGTCATGATTGGTATCGAGCTTAGGGATATGATCTCTGGCGGAGATCGGGGAATAGAACTAGGAGGAGGCGAGTAAATCCTTTCGCTAGTGTGTCCTACCTAAGCTTATTTTTTTAGTTAGTTAGGTATATAAGGATATTATGTGATATATTGATTTCCTTAATTAACCCTTGTTTTATGACAGCGGTATTTGAGAATGTCGATTGAGAATATTAACAATGGAAATGAGACCAGTGGAGACGCTGTACTCACCAACGAGGAGAGCGTGTAAGCAGTGGCAATGTTCCTCCTGTGAACAACACCACCGAAAAGAGATGATGAGCGAGGGGATGTTTAGAAGCTTTTACGATTCATGCAAAATCGGACGAGGAGACTCGTGTTCAAAATACAAGAGGAAATGATAGCAATTCACGGGTTGTCACAAACAAGAGTTCAAAAAGTTGGGACCACGAATTTAAGGAAAGCGAGATCCGATCATGGCGGAAACATGGGTCAAACAAATTACCAAGATATTCGATGTCTTGGGATGCGGAGGAACAGAAGGTTCCATTCGCCACCTTTATGTTCCTCATGGCGAGGCGGACTCATTTGGTGGGAGATGCGTAAGCGTCCATCCATCCGGTACTTTTCGGCATGTCTTGGGAAGCGTTTGAAACTATTTAATGACAAATACTTTCACGAAAGTGTTAAACGTCGTATGAAGGAAGTGGAGTTCATCGATTAGAGCAAAACAACATAGCGGTGTCTCGATGCGAGGCAAAGTTTGCGAGTTATCTAGGTTTGCACCTCATTTGGTGGAGAATGAGTAACGTATGATGCGGATGTTTCTTAGAGGTTTGAAACCCGGCATATGTCGGTATCTCATTTCTCATAAACTTTCTCTCTATTCGAGATGTTGTAAGCGAAGGGCTCAATTATTAGGCGAGATAACGAGTGCGGTCGGTTGAGGACCACAACCGAGGATCGTACGGAGATAGCGGTCAGCAGAATAATGATAACCCGGCGGAAAAAAGCAGACGGACAAAAATGGTAACCACTCTGGTGGTAATCATGGCCGTGAAAAAGAAGAAGCGAGTCGGGGAGGAGATTTTAAAAAGAGGAGATTTAACAACGACCATATGAAGGCAGCGGTCTTGGTGACAAGATTGGTTCTAGGGAGGAGAAACGACCACCGGTCGTATGCTATAAATGCGGGAAGAGGGACATATCGGTCAAGCTGTCACAACGATTCAAGATATGCTATAATTGTGGAAAGGAAGGACATATCGCTCGAGATTATGCGGTAGCGAAACCTAGTTCAATGGGGATGGTGACTCAAAAGACATCCCGAGAAAAGTCAAAGTCAAGCGATTTCGGAAGAAAGCGTTTGTTGTGGTTGGTCAAAATGCGAGGAACCCAAGCGAGGTGATCACGGGTAAGCTATTTATAAATTCTTGCGAAGTTTATACCTTACCAATCTGGGGTGCTACCCATTCATTTATCTCTCTGCTTGTGCTCAACGTTTAAACTTGACTCAGGAGAAATTAGACTTTGACTATCTCTGTGGAAACTCAGTTAGGAGAAACTTTCATCACATCCACTTTGTTTATAAATCTTGTTTGATTGAGTTGGCACCATCACCTTACATTGACCTTATCTCTTTAAAGATACTTGCTTTTGATGTGATTTTAGGGATTGATTGGTTAACTACTCATCATGCCAAAATTGATTGTTTTCGTAAGGTTGTTAGTTTTCATATTCCTAATCAACGACTTTGTTATGCGAATTCAAGCAACTAAACCATTAAAATCAATCCTTTGTCATATCTAATCATAAAGCTATTCGTTTATTGAAAAAGCGGATGTCAAGCTTTCTTAGCCCATGTTATGGATTTGAATAAAGACACGTCAAATTTGAATAATATTCTGTTGTTATTGACTTTTCGGCGTATTTCTAGAAGAACTTCCGTCTACCCCCGAGCGTGAAGTTGAATTCTTTATTGATCTTGAACTTTGTACAAAGCCCATTTCTAAACCCCATATCGAATGGCTCTATTGAACTTGAGTTAAAGGTCCAACTACGAGGAATTGTTGGACATCGGTTTCATTAAATCTAGTACATCTCCTTGGGGTGCTCTGTTTTATTTGTAAAGAAGAAGAAAGGCGGGAGTATGCGACTTTTGTATTGACTATCGGGAATTGAACCATGTCACCATCAAGAATAGGTATCCTCTACCTCGTATTGATGACTTGTTTGACCGATTGCAAGGGCATAATTCTTTTCAAAATCGATCTTCGATTACGGATATCATCGGTGAAGATTAGGCGAGGATATTCCAAAGCGCCTTGAACTTCGGTATGGGCATTATGAATTCTTAGTCATGTCTCTTCGGACTAACTAATGCTCTGCTGGCTTTCATGGATATGATGAACCAAGTATTCAAGGAATATTTGGATCGATTCGTTGTTGTCTTTATTGATGACATCCTTATATATTCAAAAGTCGTGAAGATCATGAGCACCATTTGAAATTTGGTACTCAAAGGCTTCGTGAAAACAAACTATATGCCAAATTGAAGAAATGCGAGTTACGGCTTGAGGAAGTAGCATTCCTTGGGCACGTGGTGTCGAAACATGGAGTATCTGTTGATCGGTGAAGATTGAAGCCATACAAAGTTGGGAGCAAAAGTCGGTGATGAAATCACGTAGCTTTTGGGCTTATTTGGTTATTATCGGAGATTCGTGGAAGGTTTTCTCGAATCGCTACTCCATTAACTTCAGCTAACTTGGAAGGATACAAAATTCGTTTGGAGCGAAGAATGCGAGAAGAGTTTCCAAGAGCTTAAGAGGAGACTTATTTGGCACTGTTCTAACAATACCATCTGGTTCGGATGGATTTGTTATCTCTGACGATGCTTGAGGCAAAGGGTTAGGATGTGTTCTCATGCAGCGTGGGAAAGTCATAGCCTATGCCTCGCGACAACTTAAAGAGTATGAGAGGAATTATCCTACTCATGATCTAGAGTTAGCGGTGATCGTTTTCACGCTAAAGATATGGAGGCACTATCTATATGGGGAGAAAGTGGAGATATATTCGGACCATAAAAGCCTTAAATATTTCTTCACTCAAAAAAGAACTCAACATGCTGGCGAATGACGTTGGCTCGAGTTATTGAAAGACTACGACCACACTATTCAATACCATCTTGGAAAAGCGAGCGTGGTAGGTGACGGCGTTGAGTAGAAGATCATATGCGAGAGCGAGTGCGATGATGTCAAGTATCTGCGTAGAGCCAACTTTAATAGAAAAAGTTAAGGTTGCTCGAACCCTTGGGCCGGAAGTCGATCGTATGAAGAAGAAAGTACAAGAAGGAGCTATTTGGGCGAGAATTGATGAAGAAGGAATACTTGAGTCCACTCTGAACTTTGTGTTCCTAACGACTCGATTTGAAGTACAAGATTATGATGGAGGCACACAATACACCATTTGCAATCCATCACGGAAGTACTAAAATGTATCGTGATCTTGACATACATTTTGGTGGAACAATATGAGAGAGAGATTGCAAAGTTTATCTCAATGTGTTTAACTTGTCGGCGTGTAAAAGGCGAGCATCTAGTACCTAAGGGGTCGTTGCAACCACTTGAGATTCGAAATGGAAGTGGGAACACATTACCATGGATTTCGTTACGGGTATTCCTACGGTTTCTCGGGGCATCAATGCTATTTGGATTATTGTTGATAGATTAACCAAGTACGCTCATTTCTTTTTGCGTCGGAGACTTATTCACTTGAGCGTCTTGCTAGTATATGCGTGAATGAGATTGTGAGGTTGCATGGCATGCCGGTATCCATAGTTTGGATCGTGACCCAAGATTCACTTCAAGATTTTGGGTTAGCTTGCAAAAAGCTATGGAGCGCAGATTTACGATTGATTCGGCATACCATCCTCAAGCAGACGGACAATCGAAAGGACTATTCAAACTCTTGAAGATTTATTAAGACTACGTGTCCAGAGACTTCAAAGGCGGTTAGGATAAGTATTTACCATTGGTGGAATTCTCCTACAACAAGCAGATTATCGGCAAGTATAGGTGTAGCTCCATTTGAAGCATTATATGGACGAAAGTGTCGCTCTCCGGTATGTTGGGGACGAGGTGGGTGAAGCAACCTTTGTTGGGACCCGAGAGTTGATACGTATGACTACGGAAAAGATCCAAATGATTGACAAGCGTATACAAAGCGGCACAAGATCGACAAAAGAGTTATGCGGATCTTCATCGAAAGGGCGTGGAATTTAGTGTAGGGGATCATGTATTATTGTGAGTTGCTCCATGGAAGGGAGTTACAAGATTTGGGAAGAGAGGAAAGCTCGATCCACGATTTATTGGTCCATTTCAAATTCTTGACCGAGTAGGAAATGTAGCCTATAGACTCGCGTTACCTCAAAGTATGTCTCGTGTTCATAATGTGTTTTCATATCTCGTACTTCGTAAATATGTGAAAGACCGAACCACATTATAGAGTTAGAAGCAGGACGAGATAGCAGAAGACTTAACGTATGAGGAGGTACTGTTAAGATTTTTTGGATAGGAAGGAGCATGTCCTGCCATGAAAGGTCATACCACAAGTTAAAGTTTTGTGGAGGAATCATGCTTATAGAGGAAATGACACAGGAATTGGAAGCGGAAATGAAAGCGAGGTATCCTCACCTTTTGAAACACCAATACGTACGTCAATTTCGAGGACGAAATTTCATAAGGAGGAGGTTGTAAGACCCCAACTTATTATTAATGAAATTTAATTTTTCTATTTATTATTTTGAAATAGTAAGGGTTGATTTGATTAATGTGGATAGTTAGGGGTAAAATACATAAATATTTCAAAATAAGCAAGTGGTTATAAAATATTCATTGTTGTCGGAAATATTCGTTTGGTCGTGGAATATTAAATCTTGTCGGGGAATATTAAATGCGATGATACTTGACCCATATGTGGGCCCCATGTGAAAGCGATTGGATGAAGAAAGCGACAAATATAAGTGGTTTAAAAATAGCAGGCGTGGTTATTCACAGATTAATCTTGTTAAAATACCGGTGGTTTAAAAACACGATAGCTTTACGGTATTGCACCAATTATTGATTCTTACGTGAAGGCACTACTCGATAATGGTTACGGTAATTCTTTATTCGGTATTTTATTGAGTTAATAATTGTTGCGTTGATATTTTATATTCTTAGTTGTTTGATAATTGTCATTACACAGTATTTTTCATTATCGAAGCAATAATTCATATTATCGAATAATATTATTAGATAACATTATTGGCGATGTCTAGAAATTTACATACAGGAGAGGTTTGGTCACCTAATTGCGGCATGTGATGAAGAAATTCTTATTGGAAAGCCCCTCTTTCTCAGGAAGCGCACGGTTGTCAATAATGTGATTACGTAATATTATTTATGAATAATTAATTATTGATTTATATGATGAGGAAAATATTGATTTTATGAGGATATAGATGGAGAAAAATTTTAATGTGACAATTGTTGAAAATTAATATTTTATCTTTTACGATAAAATAATTCATTTAAATATATTATTTTAATAATATATTAACGATGATATTTTACAATGAATGTGGGATATATGAGTATATGAGGAGGAAGAGTATTTTGTGGCATTAAATGTTTTAACATGTTTTTTGTGTGTTGGTGGACACAATTATTGGTAGAAATTTGATTATAGCTTGTAAAATCGTCTGTTTGTGGATTTGGTCAATTTCTATTTGGAATTTGGAAAAACTTTCTTCTAAAATGTTGTAGAGAATTGAATTTTCTATAAAAACTCATGAGATTCAAATTTTACGATGAAAGGGCTATTTAGTATGAATTATTGAAGTTAGAAGTTAAAATAATTAATTTTTGGGAGTTTTAGTTAATTATTTTGAGAAAAACGTTTTTTGCAACTAAGTTGGCCTCATGTGATTTAAATGGGCTGAGATCAGTTGTCTAAGGTGGGCTAAAGAAAATGTGAAAAATATATTAATATTATATTCAATTTTACGCTTTGGTGTTCTAAGCATTTTTCTATAAATAGGGTGCTTTAGGTTAGAATTGAAAAACACACGAAGCTGAAGTTTCTTTCTCTCTATTTCTCTCGATATATTGGCGTATTCTTGTGAGTATACTTTGAGTATTGTTAGGCGGTGTAAAGTTCCTTGAAACTATAAATTTATTCCATTAAAGTACTAATCTTTCGAGATAAGGGATGTTATTTTCTTCTCAAATGATATTATTTCTTCAATATCATTATCTTTGAAATATTGGTTGGAATTTTTATCAAATTTGGAACTTTTTTTATGTCGGGTTACTATTCATGAGTTCTTATTCACGAGTTACTATTCATGAGTTCTTATTCACGATTCTTATTCATGAGTACTATTATAAAAGCGTGAAGATGTTTTTGTGGAATTTCTATCTTTTGGTGTCGGAGTTACTTATTCACGTATCTGGCCTTTATTCATAGAAAAATAAAATTTCTTCTTTTTGTCCAAAATATCTATTCTGGATACTAGCTTTGATTGTATCCATGTTTTGATCATTCTTGAATTTTACACCACTATGATTATTTTTGAGGTATTTTTGAACATGGATAAAACAAAGTACGAATCCTTAATCCTTAATCCTTGTCATTTTGTTTCACTGGATTCGTTTCTTTAAAAAAATATTTTTCATCATCCTCAGTCTTAAATGATGATATTATTGAATATCTTTGGCCTGTAGTGCAAAGATGAATGATTTCTGAAGAATATCTTTGGTTGTAGTGCAAAGATGAACAGGTGTTTAGATGAACATGACCAACTGATGAATATCTTTGGCCTGTAGTGCAAAGATGAATATTTGATTCCAGATGTATATTGATTGATGTTACAGGGATAAAAGATAGACGATGAACTTTTAAATTCATACATAGAAGATAGTAGTTTGCATTCTCTACTTAACTCTTCTAATGAATTATTATTTTCGCTGTGAATATTGATTTAAAATTTGTTGTCTATTGTATTCTATTAGATTTTTCCTGTTAAAGAATAACGGTAATTTGTTGTATATTATCTTAGTCATAATATTCTTTTTTGGGCTAGTTGAGCTCACCCTTTTCCTTTTGTTCCATTTTTCTTCTCGGGAGGCGAGAATATAGCGAAAATGCAGTCGGGGTATGGAATGAAGGTTTAGAAAAGGATTGTTTAGTAGTCCTCACCATTTTGTAAAATAATGTATCAATAAATGTGATGAGGATTTAATTGAGTATGGATATTATACAGAAGATAATATTTGTATTCAAACTCACGCGATTTCTTGTTGTAATAATAAAGTTGTAGTTGTTTACGTACCATGTATTGACAACTCGGAATAGGTGATATATACCTATTTTGGGGGCGTCACACGTAGTTATTACAGATTATCTTGTTGGAATACCCGTTGGTTAAAACACACTAATCTGGCGTTGTTGAGCAGTAGCTTTGCGGTATTGCACCAATTATTGATTCTTACGTAAGAAGGCCTTTACTCGATAATTATTACGATAATTCTTGTTCGAGTATTTTATTTTATTGATTCAATAATTGCTGCATTGATATTTTATATTACTGTTGTTTCAATAAATTGTCATTACACAGTATTTTCCATTATCGGAGCAATAATTCATATTATTTGAATAATATTATTAGAAAACATTATTGGCAATGTCTAGAAAGTTTTGTCTAAGGAGAGGTTTGGTCACCTAATTGCGCGCCAGTAAGGAGAAATTCTTATTGGAAAGCCCCCTCTTTCTGAGGAGCGGCACGGTTGCGATCTTGTGATTCTGTAATATTATTTGTGAATAATTAATTATTGATTTATATGATGAGGAAAATATTGATTTTATGTGGATATAGATGGAGAAAATTTTTAAAGTGACAATTGTTGAAAATTAATATTTTATCTTTTTTACGATAAAATAATTCATTTAAATATATTATTTTAATAATATATTAGCGGTGATATTTTTATAATGAATGTGGGATATATGAGTATATGAGGAGGAAGAGTATTTTGTGGTAATAAATGTTTAACACATATTTTTGTGTGTTGGTGGACACAATTATTGATAGAAATTTGATTATATTTTGTAAAATCGTCAGTTTGTGGATTTGGTCAATTTACATTTGGAATTTGGAAAAACTTTCTTACGCAAAGTTGTAGAGAATTGAATTTCCTATAAAAATTCGCGAGATTCAATTTCTCGACAAAAGGCTATTTATTATGAATTATTGAAGTTTGAAGTTAAAAATAATTGATTTTTGGGAGTTTTAATTAATTATTTGAGAAAAACATTTTGGTGAGTTTGTGAACCTCATTTAACATGTCTTATGGCTGAAATCAGATTTCAAAGGTGGGCTAAGGAATTTTGTTTATAAATAATATTATTATATTCAATTTTTCTACTTTGGTGTTCTAAGCAATTTCTATAAATAGGGAGCTTAGGTTAGAATTGAAAATCATACCGTAAAGCTGAAGTTTTTTCTCTATTTCTCTCTCGATATTTTGAGCGTATTCTTGTGAGTATACTTTGAGTGTTGATATACGGTGCAAGTTCAAGTCATAGCCTATATCCGGTGTTTCAACTAGAAATCTTGTCTTTCGAGGTAAAGGATGTTATTTTATTGAAAATGATATTATTTCTTGATATCATTATGCCGAAATATTGGTTGGAAATTTTTATCAAATTTGGAACTTTTTCATGTCGGGGTTACTATTCATGAGTTACTATTTACGAGTTACTATTCATGAGTTACTATTCACGAGTTACTATTCACGAGTTACTATTCACGAAGCGTGAAGATGTTTTTTGTGAAATTTCTATCTTTTGGTGTCAGAGTTACTATTCACGTTATCTGGCCTTATTCATAGAAAAATAAAATTTCTTCTTTTATCCAAAATATCTATTACGGATACTAGCTTTGATTGTATCCATGTTTTGATCATTCTTGAATTTTACTCCACTCGATTACTTATGAAGTATTTTTGAACTTGGATTGTTTAAAATACGAATCCTTAATATTGTTCTTTTGTTTCTTTGGATTCGTTTCCTTTAAAATATTTTTCATCATCCTCGGTCCTAAATGATGATATTCTTGAATATCTTTGGCCTGTAGTGCAAAGATGAATGATTTCTTGATGAATATCTTTGGCGCGTGTAGTGCAAAGATGAACATGTGTTGAGATGAACATGATTGGTGATTAATATCTTTGGCCCGTAGTGCAAAGATGAGCAGTGTTTAGATGAACATGATTAATGGTGAATATCTTTGGCACGTAGTGCAAAAGATGAATATTTGATTTGAGATGAATATTGATTGATGTTACAAGGATAAAATATTGATGATGGGATTTATTAAATTCATAGATTATAGTAGATTTCATTCTCTACGTAACTCTTTATGAATTATTATTTTCATTGCGAATATTGATCTGAAACTTGTTGTCTATTGTATTCTATCAGATTTTTCCCTGTTGAAGACTAACGATAATTTGTTGTACATTATCTTATTCATAACATTCTTTACTGGTCTAGTTGAGCTCACCCTTTTCCTTGTTGT
The DNA here is from genome assembly GCA_020205615.1 of Panax quinquefolius. Classification (NCBI taxonomy): domain Eukaryota; kingdom Viridiplantae; phylum Streptophyta; class Magnoliopsida; order Apiales; family Araliaceae; genus Panax; species Panax quinquefolius. Next base: position 47,449,457 of record CM035173.1, read on the forward strand.
TCCATTTTTCTTCTCAGGAAGCGAGATTATAGCAGGAACTAGTCGGGGTGTGGAGTGATGGTTCTAGATAGTTGTTTTAGTAGTCTTCACTATTCTGTAAAATAGTGTATCAATAATGAGGATTTATTTGGGTATGTATATTGTCTAGAAGACAATAATTGTATTTAAACTCACAGTATATATGTTGTCGTATTTTGCACGACAAATGTATTAATAAAGTTTTAGTTATTTCTGTACCATGTATTTGGCGACTCAGAATGGGTTGGATGGAATGGACCTATTTTGGGGGCGTCACACACACACATATATATATATATATATATATATATATATATATATATATATATATACTAATTCCTTCATTTAGCCTTTATTTTAATGCATAAATTAGATAAATCAAAGGTCTAAAATACCCTTAATCAAGTAGACTAAGTTTGGGCTTGCATTTTATTTCTTTTGGGCTACCCCTTTAATTGTTTTGGGCCATGTAATGAACATAGTCTAACAAATTTAATATATGCTACCCAAATTGTTTATTTAGGGTTTCCATTTCCAATCTTATAAAATTTAATTACTTATACATGTGGCTTTAGCTTATAACATAATTAGGTTTACACGAAATAGGTTTAAAATTATTAGTCACTTGAAATAACAAAATTATCCACTTAAGTTAGTATACATATAAATACTAATCTTTCCTTATTACCATAACCTTAGGTTATTTAATTGTCTCACCTAATGTATAATTAGGTTATGAAGCTTTCATTTTTTTTAATGAAATCTATAAATGTATATATCCATAACTACTGAGTATATATATTTATTGATCCACGCACCACTTCACTTATGTTGTCACATATTAAATCCTTTGTATAACACAAAGTTTTAAATATCAATAATGTACATATATATAGTGACTTAAAATTCACGGTTATTAACCCTTAGGGTTTTCAAAAATAGAAAATTAATATTTCTAAATTGTAATTAGGATTCTCGAATTAAATTAAACTTTCCCATTCATAAATCAATTTTGTTAATTAGGATTATTTATCCCAATTTAAATTGCTAATTTAGCAATTAAGTCAACAATTGTACATTAGGGTTTCTGACGGAACAATTAGGGTTTAAAAATCTAAAATTAGAGTTTGCTAATTAATTAAGCTTTACCCTAATTAATATTATAATTAATATCACTTAAGCATTATAATTATCCTTTAAATTCCCAGATTAGGGTTTTCAATTTCTGAATTAGGGTTTCGGATTCCTAGAACTGAAATTAGGGTTGCGGAATCAGTTTTAGGGTTTCTTATCAGTCATTAGGGTTTTCTAACTGAACGTTGTCGTTCTTAATAATATTAGGGTTTAACACTGATAAAATTTATCTGGCCAACCCTTGACCCTTAACCACATACTGTGCACACATAATACCATATTCACAGAACATAAACACATATACACTTAATCCTGAATAATTCACCTAAATCCTTCACAGAATTTTGAAATCCTCAAAATTCCTTCCCAAAAATATCAAACGCATACACTCATTTTCTGTCTAGGTTTATCATTTGACCTTAAATCCATCATTTAAAATTTTAATAAATTGTCTGATTTCTCGGGTTGTCACATTCACCACTTCTTTTAAAAATTTCGTCCCCAAAATTTACCTTACACCTTACTCCTTATACCATGCGCTATACACCATTCATACACATCATCACATGCTACCCAATACACCACTCACATGAGTAAAAGTTTTCAAATTTTTGCTGAGGGGTCATATAGACCATGAACACATAGTTTTAACGGTATTCATACCGCAAAAAAGTACATTACTTGGTATGTTTACAATCACAAAGAAGGTAAACTACCATTACTAGTACTTTAGGTGATTAGCCTATCGTACCCTTACGTCATGCATAACATATTAATTATGTCTAGCGAATATTTACGCTATTAGATTGGATTATTTATCCAAACAACATAGTTCACCTCAGTCTTATCATAGGATTCCGCACCAAAACAATTTGGTTCGAGAAATTTCTTTCAATGAACACTTAGAGTTTTCATAAACATTAGTCTAGTTGAATCGAATAGCGTAGACTTTTGGGAATTCACACTAAGTATTCTGTGTATTACTGACTCCATCGACTTTTTATCATCTCGATTAATTTCACCAAGGTTACATGGTACATAAGTGATAAATAAAATATATTTTGATATTTCAAATCTTTGTGTCTAGCTGAAATAAGTAGCATAGACTATACTTTAAACCGTTTCAAAAATGATTACGAGTCTACATATTTTTTTTAAAAGCACATAGAGCGTATTTAGCTTGATGTCAAAATTTCGAAGTCTAGCATAGCTAGGAGTTTTGGAAAGCTTATGTCTCCACTAATGATCATTTGCTTAAACAGTTTATCTATTCTTATTATCCTTAATACTCCATTTACACACAACTATACCCAGTTCGTCAAACCACACTTATGTTTTCATTAACTTGCCACAATCATATGAGTTTAAGAACTTGTCCTAGACAGACCTTTGGCGACCATTGCTGAGGGGTTCATAAACATTTCATATAACTATGAGTCAAGAATGTCACATAAGTATAAGTTTTAAGAACTCGTACTTAACCTTATATTCTGTATTTATGACCTATCTACTTGTTATACACATGAGAAAGGAATTACCCTCTTAACATGCATATAGCAAATAACGCGACACAAACATTTCAATGATTATCAGTGCCAGAAACTAAGTGGTTTTTACACCAAGTACAATTCTCCGCCCATACAAGGAATCATACAACTCAGCTGCTGACACGAGTCCTCAATTGAATCCCCACCTATTACTAACCCCCTTTTCAATACGAATTTCATTCAATCCGTATTCTTTCATGAATTTGTACCAATTTATAGTACAACTTGCACATAGCATTCTTGCTGTAAACTTTCCAATCATCAGATTGATTCTTTTTCTATATTATAACCTTATCAGATCAAGGAGTGATCTCATCGTATATATTACGATTTATTTCTATGTCTTGATCATTTTGTTTTACGATCTCTTATCCCTGTACTTTCAGTCTTTTAGACTCGATCTATTCACCACTACTGTTTAACTTTATTATCAGAGTTAGGGAACTCTGGGTCTTAAGAACTTGCCGAGATTCGTCTTTGAATCTTACCGATCAACTAACTCTATGTGAGTTAGATCTTATTCCAATTAATACGGTTATTGGTCTCAGGTATTCCTACCTAAGGTTCATAACCATCAACTTTAATATCAACTGTGATAGCCCCGAACCAAATCACCGCGGATCCGGTACAATCATTCTACAACTATTGCGGAAGATATAAACAAAAATTGTTTATACAGTACACTTTACACACTATTCCCCAAAATCGAGTAACCTTAACTTATACACAAATCATAAACTATCTAACACATAACATTATTATCCAACTATACTATTACAAACTAGCCACACATTTTATCCCAAGCTGAACTTGGCATTATCCTTTTTCCTGTATCCGAACGCATTCGCCTTATCTACAATGTTTATCATGATATAGCAAGGGTGATCATGAAAGTTGCCCGACAAGTTTAAATACAATTTAAGGATATATCATGATTGAAAGAGTTTGAATAATAAAGTGGCTATAATTCATCAATATAATTGAGAACTATACGAACAAACTTTTGGTGAACAAGTATTGAACATGAACAAATATATCTGGACCATTTGGTAATGAAGGTGATCGACCTTTCATATACGACTTATACATGCAATATATAGAGTACAATTATCCATGGCAATCGAAATGATTAACCATAAGCATATCACGAATGAAACAACTCTTAGTAGAGTTAAGTAAAACTTGCATGAGCAGTTGATTCTAGCTACATGATTTATAACGCTTTATCAGAAGACCTAATATTAGTAATATAGATCTCAATATTAGAATAATATCATCACAATATAATACTATATATATATATATAAACATAGAATAACCTAAACACATAGCGTAATCTATCGATTCTACAATACACATAAGACTTAGCATCAAGTCAAACTATTTAAGTGCGAGTTGAACCCGAAACAAAATTCTAACATCCAAGGCGGTCAAAGTCGGACAATTTATCGAGTTTAAGTTCAATTAAACTACTACTAAAACTTAACAATATCTTAGAAAATTTTCTTATCGGTTAAAACAATTTTCATAGACTTGTAATAATTTTCAAATAACAACTACCTTTAATTCACTTAATATTATTAATCTTGATAATATTTAATTCTCCTCTTAGTATTACTAGTTCACTAATAACACTTTTATCGCTTACTAATATTATTAATATCTTAATAATATTTTAATACTTTACTAATATTATTAATTCTCTTAATTATATTTTAATCATGCATTAATATTATTACCTTAATAATATCTTACTTATGCTTTAGTATCATTAATCAATTAATAATACTTTTAGTCGTTTACCAATCGTATTAATATTTTATTTATTTACTAATATTATTAATCATTTAATAATATTTTATTCATTTACTAAAGTTATTACATTAATAACATTTTATTTAATCTCGAATATTATTATTTACTAATAATATTTTAATCATTTAATAATACTTTAATTTAATATTATTAATCTTTTAATAATATTTTAATCTAAGATTAATATCTTAATCTAATATTATTAATCATTTAATAATACTTTAATCATTTAATAATATCTTATTCCATTAATAATATTTTAATCATTTATTGGTGCTTAAATCAAATATTATTTACCATTTAATAATATTTTATAGAAATCTTAATCTTAATATTTTATTTACTTAACAATATCATATTCTAATATTATTAATATCATAATAATATTTTAATAATTTATTGGATTAATAAACAATTTATTCTAATTGTTCATCCTTTATTAAACCTCTTATTTAATATCCATAAAAGGTCATAAATGATATTTCTTATCATAAATTACCAAAATGGCCTAAGATAGTCATGATATAACATATTATGAGTATTCAAGCATAAAATCACAATTTTCTTATTAAAGACATCATTTAACTATTTATTTTCTTTTATTCATAACTTAATCATTTTTAGGAAAAATAGGAAACTGATTTAAAAAATTCTCAACTTCTGGATTTTGACAGAATATGAACCAACAATGATCCCTAAAGTTTTCTGGAATTTTAGAAAATGATTTACTATTTTTAAAGTGCCTAAAACACTAGGATATTTCTTCATTTTTCATAAATTGAGTTTTGCTCAGAAACATCTGAAATTTTCAGGGTATGCTCTCCTAACATACATGAACACATTGTAAAAATTTCGGAATTTTCCAGTATATACACAGTGAGATATTCGAAGGTTAATATTTTGAAGTCCTTTATGGAAATAGCCATTACGCACAACCTATACATCAGAACGCGTCCGTTCTTATTCCTACATGTAGATAACTTCTTAAGGTACCTCTGTGATTTTTCCCAGATTTTTAAAAGACAAGAAATGGATCGAAACAGCCTCAAGAAAAATGGGAACAATAACTATTTTAGGGTTTTGAACCCTTAACATTCAAAGCAGACTGTTTTGGGGAAAACAACCCCAAAGGTTTCAAAACTTGCTAGATTTGTGTTCTACCACTTGGGTTTACTAGGTAACTCATGTATCTAGCACCCCTCTTCGACGGATCACAAATCCAAGTTGTAAAACTTGAGTTACACAAGATTTAGTGGAAGAAAAACAAGAGTTTTCACCCTTGGAGAACATATTCTCATTTTCTTCCTCTAAGCCTTTGATCCAACACTCAAGATACTTAGTTCCATACATGATGATATGTAGAACTAGGGTATCTTGAGTATTTGTTCATAACCCAAACAAAACTCAAGCTATAAAACAAAGTAGAAGAAGAAAATGAAAGTTAGGTTATACCTTGATTTAATGGCTACCTTCCTTGATTTGCCAAAGTAAGTAATGAACTTAGGATGCATCAATTAAACTAGCACACCTCTCTCCTCCTTCTCTCTCTCTCTCAAAAACTCTCTCTCTCTCTCTCTCTCTTGAAGTTGCTAGCTTGGGAGAAAAGTTAGAAGAAGAAGAATGAGAGAAAGTGGAGTATTCTAGCAAATGAAATGGTTGATTCATTATTATCCCCATACTTTCCTTGTCCCATGGATAAAAGGCTTCACCTTATCCCTTTCAATTAAGCCTAATCATGTGGTTAAGAGTGCTTAATAGATTTGCAACCAATGAGAGCTTGACAACCATGTACTTGTGTGTAAGAGTTACTAATTATGGACATTGTTTTAGCTTAATTAGTTGCCTTAAAAGGCCTAATATGGCCGATATATATATATACTAATTCCTTCATTTAGCCTTTATTTTAATGCATAAATTAGATAAATCAAAGGTCTAAAATACCCTTAATCAAGTAGACTAAGTTTGGACTTGCATTTTATTTCTTTTGGGCTTCCCCTTTAATTGTTTTGGGCCATGTAATAAACATAGTCTAACAATTTTAATATATGTTATCCAATTTGATTATTTAGGGTTTCCATTCCTAATCTTATGAAATTTAATTACCTATACATGTGACTTTAGCTCATAACCTAATTAGGTTTACTAGAAATAGGTTTAAAATTATTAGTCACTTGAAATAACAAAATTATCCACTTAAGTTAGTATACATATTAAATACTAAACTTTCCTTATTACCATAACCTTAGGTTATTTAATTGTCTCACCTAATGTATAATTAGGTTCTGAAGCTTTCATTTTTTTAATGAAATCTATAAATGTATATATCCATAACTATAGTATATATGTTTATTGATCCATGCACCACTTCACATATGTTGTCACATATTAAATCACTGTATAACACAAAGTTTTAAATATCAATAATGTACATACATATATAGTGACTTAAAATTCACGGTCATTAACCCTTGGGGTTTTCAAAAAATAGAAAATTAATATTTCTAAATTGTAATTAGGATTCTCGAATTAAATTAAACTTTCCCCATTCATAAATCAATTTTGTTAATTAGGATTATTTTATCCCAATTTAAATTGCTAATTTAGCAATTAAGTCGATAATTGTACATTAGGGTTTTAACGGAATAATTAGGGTTTAAAAATCTGAAATTAGAGTTTGCTAATTAATTAAGCTTTACCCTAATTAATATTATAATTAATATCACTTAAGCATTATAATTATCCTTTAAATTCCCAGATTAGGGTTTTCAATTTCGAATTAGGGTTTGATTCCGAAGGCGAAATTAGGGTTTGAGAACCGGTTTTAGGGTTTCTTTATCGGTCATTAGGGTTTTCTAAGCTGAGCGTTGTCGTTCTTAATAATATTAGGGTTTAACAACGATAAAATTTATCGTGACCCTTGACCCTTAACCACATATTTTGCACACATATACCATATTCACGAACATATATTCACATATACACTTAATTCTGAATAATTCACTAAATCCTTCACAGGAATTTTGAAATCCTCAAAATTTCTTCCCAAAAATATCAAACGCATACACTTATTTTCTGTCTAGGTCTATCATTTGACCTTAAATCCATCATTTAAGATTTTAATAAATTGTCTAATTTCTCGGGTTGTCACATTCACCACTTCTTTTAAAAATTTCGTCCCCAAAATTTACCTTACACCTTACTCCTTATACCATCTGCTATACACCATTCATACACATCATCACATCTTTACCAATACACCACTCCACATGAGTAAAAGTTTTCAAATTTGTCTTTGAGGGGTCATATAGACCATGAACACATAGTTTTAACGGTATTCATCTGCAAAACGATACATTACTTGGTATGTTTACAATCACAAAGAAGGTAAACTACCATTGCTAGTACTTTAGGTGATTAGCCTATCGTGCCTCTTACGTCATGCATAGCATTATTAATTATGTCTAGCGAATATTTACGCTATTAGATTGGATTATTTATCCAAACAACATAGTTCACCTCGGTCTTATCATAGGATTCGCACCAAAATAATTTGGTTAGAAATTTCTTTCAATGAACACTTAGAGTTTTCATAAACATTAGTCTAATTTGAATCGAATAGCGTAGACTCACATCAATAATTCAATTCAATCGAATTATTTAGGTGTAGCCAAACCAGTTGGCAAATTAAAATTTTGAAAACATTTTTTGAGAATGGCGTCGTGATGCCGTCTTTATATTAACGGTCCGTTTGAGGATGTCGTCATTGTATGACTTTGTCGTAACACATCATCTGATAGTGGAACAACGATTTTAGATCAAATTCACACTAAGTATTCTGTATTTACAACTCCATCACCTTTTTATCATCTACTTTTGAGTTACATGGTACATAAGTGATAAATAAAATAATTTTGATATTTCAAATCTTTTGCGTCTAGCGAAAAATAAGTAGCATAGACTATACTTTAAAAATGTTTCAAAAATGATTACGAGTCTACATTTTTTTTTAAAAGCACATAGTGCGTATTTAGCTTGATGTCAAAATTTTGAAGTCTAGCATAGCTAGGAGTTTTGGAAAAACTTATGTCTTCACTAATAATCATTTGCTTAAACAGTCTATCTATTCTTATTATCCTCAATACTCCATTCACACACAACTATACCCAGTTAAATCAAACCACACTTATGTTTTCATGAACTTGCCACAATCATATGAGTTTAAGAACTTGTCCTAGACAGACCTTTGGCGTCCATTGCTGAGGGGTTCATAAATATTTCATATAACTATGACTCAAGAATGTCACATAAGTATAAGTTTTAGAACTCGTACTTAACCTTATATTCTCTATCTATGACCTATCTACCTGTTATACACATGAGAAAGGAATCACCCTCTTAACATGCATATAGCAAATAAGCGCGACACAAACATTTCAATGATTATCGAGTGCGAAACTAAGTGGTTTTTACACCAAGTACAATTCCCCGCCCTATACAAGGAATCATACAACTTCATTTTAGCGACATGAGTCCTCAATTGAAATCCCCACCTAATCTTAACTCCCTTCTCAATCTGAATTTCATTTAATCGTATTCGTATTCTTTAATGAATTTGTACCAATTTATAGTACAATTGCACATAACAATCTTCTTTGTAAACTTTCCAATCATCAGTTGATTCTTTTTCCATATTATAACCTTATCGGATCAGAGGTGATCTCATCGTATATATTACGATTTATTTCTATGTCTTGATCATTTTGTTTTACGATCTCCTATCCTGTACTTTTCGGTCTTTTAGACTCGATCTATTCACCACTCTTGTTTAACTTTATTATAGAGTTAGGGGACTCTACGTGTCTTAACAACTCTAGAGATTAGTCTTTGAATCTTACCGATCAACTAACTCTATGTGAGTTAGATATTATCTAATTAATCTGCGGTTATTGGTCTTAGGTATTCCTACTAAGGTTCATAACCAACAACTTTGATACCAATTGTGAGAGCCCGAATCAGGGTCCCCAAATCACCGCGGATTAGGTACAATCATTCTATAACTATTGTGGAAGATATAAACATAAATTGTTTATACAATACACTTTACACACTATTCCCCAAAATCGAGTAACCTTAACTTATACACAAATCATAAACTATCTAACACATAACATTATTATCAACTATACTATTACAAACTAAGCGCACATTTTATCCCAATTTGAACTTGGCATTATCCTTTTTCTGTATCCGAACGCATTAGCCTTATCTCTGATGTTTATCATGATATATAGTGAGGGTGAGCATGAAAGTTGCCGACAAGTTTAAATACAATTTAAGGATATATCATGATTGAAAGAGTTTGAATAATAAGTGGCTATAATTCATCAATATAATTGAGAACTAGCATGAACAAACTTTTTTTGGTGAACAAGTATTGAACATGAACAAATATATCTGGACCAATTTGGTAATGAAGGTGATCGACCTTTTATACACGACTTATACATGCAATATGTACAGAGTACAATTATCCATGGCAATCAGCAATGATTAACCATAAGCATATCTGAATGAAACAACTCTTAGTAGAGTTAAGTAAAACTTACCTGAACCGTTGATTACCGCTACGCAATTTATAACGCTTTATCTGAAGACCTAATATTAGTAATATAGATCTCCAATATTAGAATAATATCATCACAATATAATACTATATATATATATATACATATAATAACCTAATAACCTAAACACATAGTACGTAATCTATCGGTCTGATACACATAAGACTTAGCATCAAGTCAAACTATTTAAGTCCGAGTTGAATTCGACAAAATTCTAACATCCCGACGGTCAAGTCGGACAATCATCGAGTTTAAGTTCAATTAAACTCTGCCTAAACACTTAACAATATCTTAGAAAATTTTCTTATCAGTTAAAACAATTTTCATAGACTTGTAATAATTTTCGAATAACAACTACCTTTAATTCACTTAATATTATTAATCTTGATAATATTTAATTCCCCTCTTAGTATTACTAGTTCACTAATAACACTTTTATAAAACTTACTAATATTATTAATATCTTAATAATATTTTAATACTTTATATTAATATTATTAATTCTCTTAATTATATTTTAATCATGCATTAATATTATTACCTTAATAATATCTTACTTATGCTTTAGTATCATTAATCAATTAATAATACTTTTAGTCGTTTTACCAATCGTATTAATATTTTATTTATTTACTAATATTATTAATCATTTAATAATATTTTATTCATTTACTAATGTTATTACATTAATAACATTTTATTTAATCTCGAATATTATTATTTACTTAATAATATTTTAATCATTTAATAATACTTTAATTTAATATTATTAATCTTTTAATAATATTTTAATCTAAGATTAATATCTTAATCTAATATTATTAATCATTTAATAATATTAATCATCATTAATAATCATTTAATAATATTTTAATCATTTATTGGTGCTTAAATCAAATATTATTAACCATTTAATAATATTTTATAGAAATCTTAATCTTAATATTTTTATTTACTTAAAAATATCATATTCTAATATTATTAATATCATAATAATATTTTAATAATTTATTGGATTAATAAACAATTTATTCTAATTGTTCACCCTTTATTAAACCTCTTATTTAATATCCATAAAAGGTCATAAATAATATTTCTTATCATAAATTACCAAAATGGCCTAAGATAGTCATGATATAACATATTATGAGTATTCAAGCATAAAATCACAATTTTCTTATTAAAGACATCATTTAACTATTTATTTCCTTTTATTCATAACTTAATCATTTTTAGGAAAAATAGGAAACTGATTTAAAAAATTCTCAACTTCTGGATTTTGACAGAATATGAACCAACAATGATCCCTAAAGTTTTCTGGAATTTTAGAAAATGATTTACTATTTTTAAAGTGCCTAAAACACTAGGATCTTGCTTCATTTTTCATAAATTGAGTTTTGCTCAGAAAAATCTGAAATTTTCAGGGTATGCTCTCTAACATACATGAACCTATTGTAAAAATTTCGGAATTTTCCAGTGTATACACAGTGAGATATTCGAAGGTTAATATTTCGGAGTCCTTTATGGAAATAGCCATTACGCACAACCTATACATCGAAACGCGTCCGTTCTTTTCCTACATGTAGATAACTTCTTAAGGTACCTCTGTGATTTTTCCCAGATTTTTAAAAGACATGAAACTGGATTGAAAACAGCCTCAAGAAAAGCATGGGAACAATAACTATTTTAGGGTTTTTGAACCTTAACATTCAAAAGTGATTGTTTTGGGAAAACAACCCCAAAGGTTTCAAAGCTTGCTAGATTTGCTTTCTACCACTTGGGTTTACTAGGTAACTCATGTATCTAGCACCGCCCTTCGATGGATCACAAATCCAAGTTGTAAAACTTGAGTTACACAAGATTTAGTAGAAGAAAAACAAGAGTTTTCACCCTTGAAAAACATAAGCTCATTTTCTTCCTCTAAGCCTTAGATCCAACACTCAAGATACTTAGTTCCATACATGATGATATGTAGAACTAGGGTATCTTGAGTATTTGTTCATAACCCCAACAAAACTCAAGCTATAAAACAAAGTAGAAGAAGAAAATGAAAGTTAGGTTATACCTTGATTTAATGGCTACCTTCCTTGATTTACCAAAGTAAGTAATGAACTTAGGATGCATCAATTAACCTAGCACACCTCTCTCCTCTCTCTCTCTCAAAAACCGAACCTCTCTCTCTTTCTCTCTCTTGAAGTTGCTAGCTTGGGAGAAAAAGTTAGAAGAAGAAGAATGAGAGAAAGTGGAGTATTCTAGCAAATGAAATGGTTGATTCATTATTATCCCCCATATTTTCCTTGTCCCACGGATAAAAGGCTTCACCTTATCCCTTTTAATTAAGCCTAATCATGTGGTTGAGAGTGCTTAATAGATTTGCAACCAATGAGAGCTTGACAACCATGTACTTGTGTGTAAGAGTTACTAATTATGGACATTGTTTAGCTTAATTAGTTGCCTTAAAAGGCCTAATAAGACCCGGCTATATATATACCCACTAATTCCTTCATTTAGCTTTTATTTTAATGCATAAATTAGATAAATCAAAGGTCTAAAATACCCTTAATCAAGTAGACTAAGTTTGGGCTTGCATTTTATTTCTTTTGGGCTTCCCCTTTAATTGTTTTGGGCTATGTAATAAACATAGTCTAACAATTTTAATATATGTTACCCAATTTGATTATTTAGGGTTTTCATTTCCTAATCTTATGAAATTTAATTACTTATACATGTGACTTTAGCTCATAACCTAATTAGGTTTACTAGAAATAGGTTTAAAATTATTAGTCACTTGAAATAACAAAATTATCCACTTAAGTTAGTATACATATTAAATACTAATCTTTCCTTATTACCATAACCTTAGGTTATTTAATTGTCTCACCTAATGTATAATTAGGTTCTGAAGCTTTCATTTTTTAATGAAATCTATAAATGTATATATCCATAACTATAGTATATATGTTTATTGATCCATGCACCACTTCACATATGTTGTCACATATTAAATCTTTGTATAACACAAAGTTTTAAATATCGATAATATACATACATATATAGTGACTTAAAATTCACGGTTATTAACCCTTAGGTTTTCAAAAAAATAAAAATTAATATTTCTAAATTGTAATTAGGATTCTCGAATTAAATTAAACTTTCCCATTCATAAATCAATTTTGTTAATTAGGATTATTTTATCCCAATTTAAATTGCTAATTTAGCGATTAAGTCGACAATTGTACATTAGGGTTTTAACGGAACAATTAGGGTTTAAAAATTTAAAATTAGAGTTTGCTAATTAATTAAGCTTTACCCTAATTAATATTATAATTAATATCACTTAAGCATTATAATTATCCTTTAAATTCCCAGATTAGGGTTTTTAATTTTACGAATTAGGGTTTGGATTCCGGGCTGAAATTAGGGTTTGAGAAGCGGTTTTAGGGTTTCTTATCGGTCGTTAGGGTTTTCTAGCTGAGCGTTGGCGTTTTAATAATAATATTAGGGTTTAACTTGATAAAATTTATCTGTGACCCTTGACCCTTAACCACCACATAATAACAATATTCACAGAACATAAACACATATACACTTATTCTGAATAATTCACCTAAATCCTTCACGAATTTTGAAATCCTCAAAATTCCTTCCCAAAAATATCAACAGAACATATTCACAGTTATATCATTTGACCTTAATCATCATTTAAAATTTAATAAAATTTCTCGGGTTGTCACTTCACCACTTCTTTTTTGAAATCCTCAAAATTTACCTTACACCTTTCCTTATACCATGCGCTAAAACACATCATCACACGCAATACACCACTCTGAGTAAAAGTTTTCAAATTTTCTTTGAGGGGTCATATAGATCTATGAACACATAGTTTTAGCAGTTTGACCTTAAATCAATCATTACTTGGTAAGATTTTAATAAATTGTCTAATTTCTAGGTGGTTGTCTTACGTCATCATACATAGCGTATTAATTATGTCTACAGCGAATATTTACGCTATTAGATTGGATTATTTATCCAAACAACATAGTTCACCTCAGTCTTATCATAGGATTCCGCACCAAAATAATTTGGTTCGAGAAATTTCTTTCAATGAACACTTAGAGTTTTCATAAACATTATTCTAGCTGAATCGAATAGCGTAGACTCACATCAATAATTCAATTCAATCGAATTATTTAGGTGTAGCCAAACCCCGTTGGCAAACTAAAATTTGGAAAACATTTTAGAGAATGACGTCATGATCCCGTACTGTATTAACAGTCCGTTTGAGGATGTCGTCATCGTATGAATTTGTCATAACACATCATACAATAGTGGAACAATGATTTTTAGATCGAATTCACACTAAGTATTCCTGTATTTACAACTCCATCAACTTTTTATCATCTCTGCACCAGGTTACATGGTACATAAGTGATAAATAAAATATATTTTGATATTTCAAATCTTTTGTGTCTAGCTGAAATAAGTAGCATAGACTATACTTTAAACCGTTTTAAAAATGATTACGAGTCTACATATTTTTTTTAAAAAGCACATAGTGCGTATTTAGCTTGATGTCAAAATTTCGAAGTCTAGCATAGCTAGGAGTTTTGGAAAGCTTATGTCTCCACTAATGATCATTTGCTTAAACAGTTTATCTATTCTTATTATCCTTAATACTCCATTTACACACAACTATACCTAGATCGTCAAACCACACTTATGTTTTCATGAACTTGCCACAATCATATGAGTTTAAGAACTTGTCCTAAACAGACCTTTGGCGTCCATTGCTGAGGGGTTCATAAACATTTCATATAAGTATGAGTCAAGAATGTCACATAAGTATAAGTTTTAAGAACTCGTACTTAACCTTATATTCTCTATCTATGACCTATCTACCTGTTATACACATGAGAAAGGAATCACCCTCTTAACATGCATATAGCAAATAACGCGACACAAACATTTCAATGATTATCAGTGCCAGAAACTAAGTGGTTTTTACACCAAGTACAATTCCCCGCCCATACAAGGAATCATACAACTCAGCTGCTGACACGAGTCCTCAATTGAATCCCCACCTATTACTAACCCCCTTTTCAATACGAATTTCATTTAATCCGTATTCTTTCATGAATTTGTACCAATTTATAGTACAACTTGCACACAACATTCTTGCTGTAAACTTTCCAATCATCAGATTGATTCTTTTTCCATATTATAACCTTATCAGATCAAGGAGTGATCTCATCGTATATATTATGATTTATTTCTATGTCTTGATCATTTTGTATTACGATCTCTTATCCCTCTACTTTCAGTCTTTTAGACTCGATCTATTCACCACTACTGTTTAACTTTATTATCAGAGTTAGGAAACTCTGTGTCTTAACAACTCGCCGAGATTCGTCTTTGAATCTTACCGATCAACTAACTCTATGTGAGTTAGATCTTATTCCAATTAATACGGTTATTGGTCTCAGGTATTCCTACCTAAGGTTCATAACCATCAACTTTAATACCAACTGTGATAGCCCCGAACCAAATCACCGCGGATCCGGTACAATCATTCTACAACTATTGCGGAAGATATAAACATAAATTGTTTATATAGTACACTTTACACACTATTCCCCAAAATCGAGTAACCTTAACTTATAAACAAATAATAAACTATCTAACACATAACATTATTATCCAACTATACTATTACAAATTAGCCACACATTTTATCCCAAACTGAACTTGGCATTATCCTTTTTCCTGTATCCGAACGCATTCGCCTTATCTACAATGTTTATCATGATATAGCAAGGGTGATCATGAAAGTTGCCCAGCAAGTTTAAATACAATTTAAGGATATATCATGATTGAAAGAGTTTGAATAATAAAATTATTATTATTATTATTAGTCACTTGAAATAACAAAATTATCCACTTAAGTTAGTATACATATAAATACTAATCTTTCCTTATTACCATAACCTTAGGTTATTTAATTGTCTCACCTAATGTATAATTAGGTTATGAAGCTTTATTTTTTAATGAAATCTATAAATGTATATATCCATAACTATAGTATATATGTTTATTGATCCATGCACCACTTCACATATGTTGTCACATATTAAATCACTGTATAACACAAAGTTTTAAATATCAATAATGTACATACATATATAGTGACTTAAAATTCACGGTTATTAACCCTTAGGGTTTTCAAAAAATTAAAAATTAATATTTCTAAATTGTAATTAGGATTCTCGAATTAAATTAAACTTTCCCATTCATAAATCAATTTTGTTAATTAGGATTATTTATCCCAATTTAAATTGCTAATTTAGCAATTAAGTCAACAATTGTACATTAGGGTTTCTGACGGAATAATTAGGGTTTAAAAATCTGAAATTAGAGTTTGCTAATTAATTAAGCTTTACCCTAATTAATATTATAATTAATATCACTTAAGCATTATAATTATCCTTTAAATTCCCAGATTAGGGTTTTCAATTTCCGAATTAGGGTTTCGGATTCCCAGAACTGAAATTAGGGGTTCAGAACCAGTTTTAGGGTTTCTTATCAGTCATTAGGGTTTTCTAACTGAACGTTGTCGTTCTTAATAATATTAGGGTTTAACACTGATAAAATTTATCTGGCCAACCCTTGACCCTTAACCACATACTGTGCACACATAATACCATATTCACAGAACATAAACACATATACACTTAATCCTGAATAATTCACCTAAATCCTTCACAGAATTTTGAAATCCTCAAAATTCCTTTCCAAAAATATCAAACGCATACACTCATTATCTGTCTAGGTCTATCATTTGACCTTAAATCCATCATTTAAAATTTTAATAAATTGTCTGATTTCTCGGGTTGTTACATTCACCACTTCTTTTAAAAATTTCGTCCCCAAAATTTACCTTACACCTTACTCCTTATACCATGCGCTATACACCATTCATACACATCATCACATGCTACCCAATACACCACTCACATGAGTAAAAGTTTTCAAATTTGTGCTGAGGGGTCATATAGACCATGAACACATAGTTTTAACGGTATTCATACCGCAAAACAGTACATTACTTGGTATGTTTACATATTTTTTTTAAAAGCACATAGAGCGTATTTAGCTTGATGTCAAAATTTCGAAGTCTAGCATAGCTAGGAGTTTTGGAAAGCTTATGTCTCCACTAATGATCATTTGCTTAAACAGTCTATCTATTCTTATTATCCTTAATACTCCATTTACACACAACTATACCCAGTTCGTCAAACCACACTTATGTTTTCATGAACTTGCCACAATCATATGAGTTTAAGAACTTGTCCTAGACAGACCTTTGGCGTCCATTGCTGAGGAGTTCATAAACATTTCATATAAGTATGAGTCAAGAATGTCACATAAGTATAAGTTTTAAGAACTCGTACTTAACCTTATATTCTCTATCTATGACCTATCTACCTGTTATACACATGAGAAAGGAATCACCCTCTTAACATGCATATAGCAAATAACGCGACACAAACATTTCAATGATTATCAGTACCAGAAACTAAGTGGTTTTTACACCAAGTACAATTCCCAGCCCATACAAGGAATCATCTGACTCAAATTGCCGAACCACGAGTCCTCAATTGAATCCCCACCTATTACTAACCCCCTTTTCAATACGAATTTCATTTAATCCGTATTCTTTCATGAATTTGTACCAATTTATAGTACAACTTGCACACAACATTCTTGCTGTAAACTTTCCAATCATCAGATTGATTCTTTTTCCATATTAAAACCTTATCAGATCAAGGAGTGATCTCATCGTATATATTACGATTTATTTCTATGTCTTGATCATTTTGTTTTACGATCTCTTATCCCTGTACTTTCAGTCTTTTAGACTCGATCTATTCACCACTACTGTTTAACTTTATTATCAGAGTTAGGGAACTCGTGTCTTAATAACTTCATCGCAGAGATTCGTCTTTGAATCTTCTCGATCAACTAACTAACTCTATGTGAGTTAGATCTTATTCAATTAATACGGTTATTGGTCTCAGGTATTCCTACCTAAGGTTCATAACCATCAACTTTAATATCAACTGTGATAGCCCCGAACCAAATCACCGCGGATCCGGTACAATCATTCTACAACTATTGCGGAAGATATAAACAAAAATTGTTTATACAGTACACTTTACACACTATTCCCCAAAATCGAGTAACCTTAACTTATACACAAATCATAAACTATCTAACACATAACATTACAACTATACTATTACAAACTAGCCACACATTTTATCCCAAGCTGAACTTGGCATTATCCTTTTTTCTGTATCCGAACGCATTCGCCTTATCTACAATGTTTATCATGATATAGCAAGGGTGAGCATGAAAGTTTCCCAGCAAGTTTAAATACAATTTAAGGATATATCATGATTGAAAGAGTTTGAATAATAAGCTGGCTATAATTCATCAATATAATTGAGAACTAGCACAAACAAACTTATAAGCGAACAAGTATTGAACATGAACAAATATATCAGGACCATTTGGTAATGAAGGTGATCGACCTTTCATATACGACTTATACATGCATTATATACAGTACAATTATCCATGGCAATCAGCAATGATTAACCATAAGCATATCTGAATGAAACAACTCTTAGTAGAGTTAAGTAAAACTTGCATGAACTGTTGATTACCGCTACACAATTTATAACGCTTTATCCGAAGACCTAATATTAGTAATATAGATCTCCAATATTAGAATAATATCATCACAATATAATACTATTATATATATACACATAGAATAACCTAAACACATAGCACATAATCCTATCAGTCTACAATACACATAAGACTTAGCATCAAGTCAAACTATTTAAGTCTGAGTTGAACCCGACAAAAATTCTAACATCCCGACGGTCAAGTCGGACAATCATCGAGTTTAAGTTCAATTAAACTCTGCCTAAACACTTAACAATATCTTAGAAAATTTTCTTATCAGTTAAAACAATTTTCATAGACTTGTAATAATTTTCAAATAACAACTACCTTTAATTCACTTAATATTATTAATCTTGATAATATTTAATTCCCCTCTTAGTATTACTAGTTCACTAATAACATTTTTATCCGCTTACTAATATTATTAATATCTTAATAATATTTTAATACTGTACTAATATTTTTAATTCTCTTAATTATATTTTAATCATGCATTAATATTATTACCTTAATAATATCTTACTTATGCTTTAGTATCATTAATCAATTAATAATACTTTTAGTCGATTTTACCAATCATTATTAATATTTTATTTATTTACTAATATTATTAATAATTTAATAATATTTTATTCATTTACTAAAGTTATTACATTAATAACATTTTATTTAATCTCGAATATTATTATTTACTCAATAATATTTTAATCATCCAATAATACTTTAACTTAATATTATTAATCTTTTAATAATATTTTAATCTAAGATTAATATCTTAATCTAATATTATTAATCATTTAATAATACTTTAATCATTTAATAATATCTTATTTATTAATATCTTATTCCATTACTAATATTATTAATTATTTAATAATATTTTAATCATTTATTGGTGCTTAAATCAAATATTATTAACCATTTAATAATATTTTATAGAAATCTTAATCTTAATATTTTATTTACATAAAATATCATATTCTAATATTATTAATATCATAATAATATTTTAATAATTTATTGGATTAATAAACAATTTATTCTAATTGTTCACCCTTTATTAAACCTCTTATTTAATATCAATAAAAGGTCATAAATGATATTTCTTATCATAAATTACCAAAATGGCCTAAGATAGTCATGATATAACATATTATGAGTATTCAAGCATAAAATCATATTTTTCTTATTAAAGACATCATTTAACTATTTATTTCCTTTTATTCATAACTTAATCATTTTTAGGAAAAATAGGAAACTGATTTAAAAAATTCTTAACTTCTGGATTTTGATAGAATATGAATGAAAAATGATCCCTAAATTTTTCTGGAATTTTAGAAAATGATTTACTATTTTTAAAGTGCCCAAAACACTCGGATCTTGCTTCATTTTTCATAAATTAATTTTTGCTCAGAAACATCTGAAATTTTCAGGGTATGCTCTCCTAACATACATGAACATACTGTAAAAACTTCGGAATTTTCCAGTGTATACACAGTGAGATATTTGAAGGTTAATATTTCGAAGTCCTTTTCGGAAATAGCCATTACGCACAACCTATACATCGAAACGCGTCCGTTCTTTTTTCTACATGTAGATAACTTCTTACGGTACCTCTGTAATTTTTTGTAGATTTTTAAAAGACTAGAAATGGATCGAAACAGCCTCAAGAAAAACGGGAACAGTAACTATTTTAGGGTTTTGAACCCTTAACATTCAAAGTAGACTGTTTTGGGGAAAACAACCCCAAAGGTTTCAAAACTTGCTAGATTTGTATTCTACCACTTGAGTTTACTAGGTAACTCATGTATCTAGCACCCCTCTTCGACGGATCACAAATCCAAGTTGTAAAACTTGAGTTACACAAGATTTAGTGGAAGAAAAACAAGAGTTTTCACCCTTGGAGAACATATGCTCATTTTCTTCCTCTAAGCCTTTGATCCAACACTCAAGATACTTAGTTCCATACATGATGATATGTAGAACTAGGGTATCTTGAGTATTTGTTCATAACCCCAACAAAACTCAAGCTATAAAACAAAGTAGAAGAAGAAAATGAAAGTTAGGTTATACCTTGATTTAATGGCTACCTTCCTTGATTTGCCAAAGTAAGTAATGAACTTAGGATGCATCAATTAACCTAGCACACCTCTCCCTCCCTTGCTCTCTCTCTCAAAGCCGAACCTCTCTCTCTTGAAGTTGCTAGCTTGGGACAAAAAGTTAGAAGAAGAATGAGAGAAAGTGGAGTATTCTAGCAAATGAAATGGTTGATTCATTATTATCTCCCATATTTTCCTTGTCCCATGGATAAAGGGCTTCACCTTATCCCTTTCAATTAAGCCTAATCATGTGGTTGAGAGTGCTTAATAGATTTGCAACCAATGAGAGCTTGACAACCATGTACTTGTGTGTAAGAGTTACTAATTATGGATATTGTTTAGCTTAATTAGTTGACTTAAAAGGCCTAATAGGGCCAGCTATATATATACTAATTCCTTCATTTAGCCTTTATTTTAATGCATAAATTAGATAAATCAAAGGTCTAAAATACCCTTAATCAAGTAGACTAAGTTTGGGCTTGCATTTTATTTCTTTTGGGCTTCCCCTTTAATTGTTTTGGGCCATGTAATGAACATAGTCTAACAAATTTAATATATGCTACCCAAATTGTTTATTTAGGGTTTTCATTTCCAATCTTATAAAATTTAATTACTTATACATGTGACTTTAGCTCATAACTTAATTAGGTTTACACGAAATAGGTTTAAAATTATTAGTCACTTGAAATAACAAAATTATCCACTTAAGTTAGTATACATATAAATACTAATCTTTCCTTATTACCATAACCTTAGGTTATTTAATTGTCTCACCTAATGTATAATTAGGTTATGAAGCTTTCATTTTTTTAATGAAATCTATAAATGTATATATCCATAACTGTAGTATATATGTTTATTGATCCATGCACCACTTCACATATGTTGTCACATATTAAATCACTGTATAACACAAAGTTTTAAATATCAATAATGTTCATACATATATAGTGACTTAAAATTCACGGTTATTAACCCTTAGGATTTTCAAAAAATAGAAAATTAATATTTCTAAATTGTAATTAGGATTCTCGAATTAAATTAAACTTTCCCATTCATAAATCAATTTTGTTAATTAGGATTATTTATCCCATTTTAAATTGCTAATTTAGCAATTAAGTCAACAATTGTACATTAGGGTTTCTGACGAAACAATTAGGGTTTAAAAATCTGAAATTAGAGTTTGCTAATTAATTAAGCTTTACCCTAATTAATATTATAATTAATATCACTTAAGCATTATAATTATCCTTTAAATTCCCAGATTAGGGTTTCTAATTTCTGAATTAGGGTTTCGGATTCCCAGAACTGAAATTAGGGTTTCAGAACTAGTTTTAGGGTTTCTTATCAGTCATTAGGGTTTTCTAACTGAACGTTGTCGTTCTTAATAATATTAGGGTTTAACACTGATAAAATTTATCTGGCCAACCCTTAACCCTTAACCACATCACGTGCACATGAGATAATACCATATTCGAGAACATAAACACTTATACACTTAATCTGAATAATTCACTAAATCCTTCATGGAATTTTGAAATCCTCAAAATTCCTTCCCAAAAATATCAAAGCGATACACTCATTTTACATACAGGTTTATCATTTGACCTTAAATCCATCATTTAAAATTTTAATAAATTATGCGATTTCTCGGGTTGTCACATTCACCCTTCTTTAAAAATTTCGTCCCCAAAATTTACCTTACACCTTACTCCTTATTCCATGCGCTTATACACCATTCATACACATCATCACATCTTTACCCAATACACCACTCACATGAGTAAAAGTTTTCAAATTTGTCTTTGAGGGATCATATAGACCATGAACACATAGTTTTAGCGGTATTCATACCTGAAAGCGAAGACATTACTTGGTATGTTTACAATCACAAAGAAGGTAAACTACCATTACTAGTACTTTAGGTGATTAGCCTATCGTACCCTTACGTCATGCATAACGTATTAATTATGTCTAGCGAATATTTACGCTATTAGATTGGAATATTTATCCAAACAACATAGTTCACCTCAGTCTTATCATAGGATTCTGCACCAAAACAATTTGGTTCGAGAAATTTCTTTCAATAAACACTTAGAGTTTTCATAAACATTAGTCTAGCTGAATCGAATAGCGTAGACTCACATCAATAATTCAATTCAATCGAATTATTTAGGTATAGCCAAACCCCATTGGCAAACTAAAATTTGGAAAACATTTTTGAGAATGACGTCATGATGCCGTACTGTATTAACAATCCGTTTGAGGATGTCGTCATCGTATGAATTTGTCATAACACATCATACAATAGTGGAACAATGATTTTTAGATCGAATTCACACTAAGTATTCCTGTATTTACAACTCCATCAACTTTTTATCATTTTTGCACCAGGTTACATGGTACATAAGTTATAAATAAAATATATTTTGATATTTCAAATCTTTTGTGTCTAGCTGAAATAAGTAGCATAGACTATACTTTAAACGGTTTCAAAAATTATTACGAGTCTACATTTTTTTTAAAAGCACATAGTGCGTATTTAGCTTGATGTCAAAATTTCGAAGTCTAGCATAGCTAGGAGTTTTGGAAAGCTTATGCCTCCACTAATGATCATTTGCTTAAACAGTCTATCTATTCTTATTATCCTTAATACTCCATTTACATTAATAACTATACCCGGTTCATTGAACCACACTTATGTTTTCATGAACTTGCCACAATCATATGAGTTTAAGAACTTGTCCTAGACAGACCTTTGGCGTCCATTGCTGAGGGGTTCATAAACATTTCATATAAGTATGAGTCAAGAATGTCACATAAGTATAAGTTTTAAGAACTCGTACTTAACCTTATATTCTCTATCTATGACCTATCTACCTGTTATACACATGAGAAAGGAATCACCCTCTTAACATGCATATAGCAAATAACGCGACATAAACATTTCAATGATTATCAGTGCCAGAAACTAAGTGGTTTTTACACCAAGTACAATTCCCCGCCCATACAAGGAATTATACAACTCAGCTGCCGACACGAGTCCTCAATTGAATCCCCACCTATTACTAACCCCCTTTTCAATACGAATTTCATTTAATCCGTATTCTTTCCTGAATTTGTACCAATTTATAGTTCAACTTGCACACAACATTGTTGCTGTAAACTTTCCAATCATCAGATTGATTCTTTTTCCTTATTATAACCTTTTCAGATCACGGAGTGATCTCATCGTATATATTACGATTTATTTCTATGTCTTGATCGTTTTGTTTTACGATCTCCTATCCCTGTACTTTCAGTCTTTTAGACTCGATCTATTCACCACTACTGTTTAACTTTATTATCAGAGTTAGGGAACTCTGTGTCTTCACAACTCGCCGAGATTCGTCTTTGAATCTTACCGATCAACTAACTCTATGTAAGTTAGATCTTATCCTAATTACTGCGGTTATTGGTCTCAGGAATTCCTACCTAAGGTTCATAACCAACAACTTTGATACCAACTGTGATAGCCCCGAATCCGGGTCCCAAATCACCGCGGATCCGGTACAATCATTCTACAACAATGTTAAACTGATAAAATATACTAAACATCAAGTTTAACTGCAGTGGAACAAGCAATCCATTAGAAGAGTCAAGTAGAGCATGATATCTACTATCTTCTATGATTTAAAAGGTTTATCATCAATTTTATCGCTGAGACTCAGCTTAATAAATAATCCACATCACTGAATTATCCATGCACCATGGGCCAATGATATTCATTATTATCACAATTAGTCATGTTCATCTCAACAATTGTCCATTAATGCACTACGGGCCAATGAGGACTTTTACCACATCATTTGTAACATTACAGGTCATGATTATACCGAATGATTCATGGTCATAATCATACCAATCAACAGTCCATCTATGCACGTAAGCCAAAGATGACTTTCATCATAATATAAGCATGAGGATGATGACAATGATATAAGAATTCAATTAAAAGAAAACAAAGGATAAATTTTAAAGATTTATAATTCAATTTATCCAGAATTCCATAATGTCCAAATTGTCAACATGATACTGCTTTGTGGAGTAAAATTCAAGAATAATATTGTATCAAAAATGATTTGGACATAAAAGAAATCAATTTTTGTCATGAATAGTACCCCGGATGAATAGTACCCGAGTGAATAGTATCTCGTGAATAGTACTTCGAGAATAGTACCCCGTGAATAGTACTCCAACATGAAAGGGTTAAAACTTATCAAGAATGCTTAGAATAATATTTCCATGAAAAGATATTGGATGAAGTGCAAATATCAAAGAATTTCTGATCATTTCAGGAATTATAGAAGCAATGCTTACCATAGTAAGTTTAGAGTTAGGAATCTGAAATAAACAATATACGAAAATGCAAATGGATTTTCAATTGTCATGCGGTAGTCCGCGTATACGATCATTTCCATAATTTAATAACAAATGAATATGAAGGGTTATTCACCAGGCATGCGGTAGTCCGCGTAGACAGGTTATTCCCACAGAATAATAAAGAATGGAATAACAAAAGAATTTCACCATGCATGCGGTAGTGCGCGTAGACAGATTATTCCAACAGAATGATAAATAATAGAATAACAACAGGATTTCACCATGCATGCGGTAGTCCGCGTAGACAGGTTATTCAAACAGAATGATAAAGAATGGAATAACAACCCTTACGAGTATTGAAAGAAATAACTCTCTTCATAAAATACGAAAGAAATAATACCCCTTACCTTAGTAGGAGATTAGATACTTCAATAGTGTAGTAACAGAATACTCTTCTTCTTTCTCTCTTATTCTCTCTATACTTTCTTTCTCTATAGCTTGAATGAATTGGTGAAAAATAATGAAGAACTAGGCTTCTATTTATAGAAGATTTCTAGCTTAGCCCTTGCAATGTGAAAAGGCAAGCGGCTTGACGACTGGTGATGTGAAAAGAAAAGTGTTTTGACGTTTGTAATGTGAAACAACAAGTGATTTGACGCCTGTAATGTGAAACAACAAGTGGTTTGACGCCTGTAATGTGAAACGACAATTGGTTCGATGCCTGTAATATGAAACGACAATTAGTTTGACGCCTGTAATGTGAAACGACAATTGGTTCGACTCCAGTAATATGAAACGACAAGTGGTTTGACATTTGGTAAAGGCAATTACTATTGGCGAAAGTGACTCTTCGATGATGACATATGGGCCTCCATAGAATAAACCAAACTTACCACAAACGTCTCATAACAGACTTCTTATTTATATCAAAGATTGAATAAATATTAACACAAATCATTTTATCTTCAATCAACACATAATTAATCTTTCAACAATTATTCATCATTAATATTATAACTCACAATATTTAACAACCAGATCATTCTCAGGAAAGAGGGGACTTTCCAATAAGGATTTCTCTCTATTGGAGCGCAATTTGGTGACCAAACCTCTCCTCGACAGAACTTTCTAGACATCGTCAATATTGCAAATAATAATATGAATAAATATATCATCTCAATTATTGATTTAAAAATATATAAAATATCGACAATAATTGAATCAAATAACGTGAGATACTATGCAACAATTACTATAGCAATAATTGAACAAAATTGAGTGACTTCTCACGTAAGCATCAATAATCAATACCGTATGCTACTATAAAACCACGCGTATTACTGTACTTTTATTACCAGGTATTTCAACAGTTAACGGAAAAACTTCTGCCGTTATTTCATTAAAAGATAATTTTGTCATTTTTTAACTCTGACAATAATTCTGTTGTGGGGTCCACCAATGATTGTGTCGTCATACGAATATTCCACGATAAAAGAATATTCCCCGACCAAACGAATATTTTATAACAACTTGCTTTACCTTACAAAATTTTCATATATCACCCTTAGCTTTAATCCTTTTTATCAATTTAACCATTTACTAAATGAAATAATAATTATAAGAAAATTGAATACTTTTATTTCATAAAATTCGGGGTCTTATAATCTCCCATCCTTATGAAATTTCGCCCTCGAAATTAGGGTACATACTTGGTATGTCAAAGAGGTGAAGATACCTTGATTTCATTTCAGATTCTAACTCCCAAGTCATTTCCTCAACATCGTGGTTTCTCTACAAAACTTTAACTTGAGGTATAACCTTGAAGCGTATAATATGTTCCTTCTTATCTATGATTTTAACAGAAACCTCTTCATACATTAAATTTTCCGCTATTTCGTCCGCTTCTAACTCAATAATGTGGTTCGGGTCTTCCACATAATTACGTAACATAGATATGTAAAAAAAAACGTTATGAACACGCGACATACTTGGCGGTAAAGCGAGTCTATAGGCCACAGTACCTACTTGATTGAGGATTTCAAATAGACCAATAAAATTGAGGGTTGAGATTTCCTCTCTTCATCGATTCTTGCTTCTAGAATAACACCCTCTTGAACCTTCTTCTTCACATTCATCGACTCTGAGTCTGTAGCTTGAGCGGCTTTAACTTTATCAATTAAAGTCGGTTCTACTCGTATATTCACTATCTACACTTAGGTTCTTGGAGTCTTTAACTCTATCTCCATCTTTTGTAAGTCATACGAAATGGGTCTTTGTGTTAACAACGTCACACTCGTAACTGCATACGATCTTCTACTCAACTTGTCAGATACCACGTTCGCTCTTCCACGATGATATTGAATGGTATGGTCGTAATCTTCAACAGCTCGAGCCAACGTCTTTGGCGCATTATATGTTCGTTTTGGTTGAAGAAATATTTAAGGGTTTTAGAAATGGATTTTGTACTGGGGTCAATACAAAATTCAATATCACACTTTGGGGGTAGGCCAGGAAGTTTATTCAGGAAATACGTCAGGAAATTCACTAACAACCGAAATATTATTCAAATCTGACGTATTTTTATTCAAGTCCATGACATGGGCTAAGAAAGCTTGACATCCGTTTTTTAATAAACGAATGACTTTATGGCTTAATATGAAAGTGTTTGACTTTAGTGGTTTGGTTGCTTGAATTCGCATAATAGGTTGGTTAGGAATATAAAAACTAATAACCTTACGAAAATAATCAATTTTAGCATGATGAGTGGTTAACCAATCAATCCCTAAAATCACATCAAATGCAAGTATCTTTAAAGAGATAAGATCAACAGGTAACGTGAAATTGTCGATTTGAATCAAACAAGATTAATAAATAGTGGAGGTAACGAAGGTTTCTCATAATGGAGTTTCAATAGATAAGTCAAAGTCTAATTTCTTAGGGGTCAAGTTCAAATGTTGAGCGCAAGCAAGAGAGATAAAAGAATGGGTAGAACCGGTATCTAATAAGGTATAGACTTCGCTAAAGTTTATGATTAGCTTACCCGTGATAACTTCATTCGGGTTCCTCGTCACGAAAAACGCTCTCTTAAACTACCGATTTTGAATTGTCTAGGACATCCTTTGGCGTCACCATCCCAGCTGGACTTAACTTTGCTATAAAGGACATTCCACTCTTAATTGCTTTGTCACATTCCTGATCCATGATTTGAATCATTACTCTCTGATCCATATCAAATTGGGGTTAACCGCTCTGCACAGGGTAATTTCGAACTCGATGTTGGATTCTACCAATTGCTGTCCAAAAAGCGAAATCCATTTCATCTATTTTGGCCTTATTGGATCGGACGTCTTTTTCTACAATATCAACGCGTCGTGAGGCTTTTACACATGCATCCTCCATTCTCATTTGTTCAGTTGTTTCTTCTTTCATCAGAACTTTGATCACAACATTATTAGATTCCAGCTCTAATATCTTATACTCTGACAAAGAGTGCTTCTGTTCAAGAATCGCACATTGGGTAACACAATTTTGAATTGTTGCATCTCTTTACTCCCTGACCGCCTGCCCTTCTTCAGCCCGCTCTTCTAACTCATGAATACGATTTTGTAATTCTAAATTTTGATCATAAAATTCTTCTAATAAATTCTCCTCAGGTTCCTCTTCTTCCTCACTCTCAGCTGCTACCTCTGCGACTAGCTCGGGTGCAACTATTAGTTCTTCATTTACCACGTAGATATCTCTAATTTCTTCTTCGTCTGACATCACATTAACCTGGTTGGTGATTAAAGGTGTTTCAACGGTCTCATTCACTCCATTGTTAACATTTTCAACTGACATTTTTCAAACACTGCCACAAAACAAGGGTTAATTAACATGCCACATATTATCCCTATACTCTGACCGACCAATTAAATAACAAATAAGCTTAGGTAGGTCATACTAGCGAAGGAATTACCCGCCTCTCCCCTCCTAGTTCTAGTCTCACATCTTAGCCAGGGATCATATCCCTAAGCTTTGATACCAACTGTGTCGCCCCCAAAATAGGTATACATCATCCATTCTGAGTCGCCAAATACATGGTACAGAATACAAATACAAACTTAAATATATAGCATGAGCTGTGAGTTTTAATACAAATATTGTCTTCTAGACAGTATTTAAACTCAAAATAAGTCCTCAATACATTTATTATCACACTATTTCACAAAATAGTGAGGACTACTAATGCAAACATCTGGACCGTCACACTCCGTTCCCCGACTAGTCCCAGCTATATTCTCATTTTCTGAAGAGAAAAATGAAAGCAAAGGGGTGAGCTCAACTAGCACATCAAGAAATATTATGACTAAGATAATGCATAATAAATTATCGTTAGCCTTCAACAGTGTTAAACTGATAAAATATAATAAACATCAAGTTTAACTGTAGTGGAACAAGCAATCCATTAGAAGAGTCAAGTAGAGCATGATATCTACTATCTTCTATGATTTAAAAGGTTTATCATCAATTTTATCATTTGAGACTCGACAATAAATAATCCACATCACTGAATTATCCATGCACCACGGGCCAAGGATATTCATTATTATCATAATTGGTCATGTTCATCTCAACAACTGTCCATCAATGCACTACGGGCCAATTAGGACTTTTACCACATCATTTGTAACATTACAGGTCATGATTATACCGAATGATTCCTGGTCATAATCATACCAATCAACAGTCCATCTATGCACGTAAGCCAAAGATGACTTTCATTATAATATAAGCATGAGGACGATGACAATGATATAAGAATTCAATTAAAAGAAAGCAAAGGATAAATTTTAAAGATTTATAATTCAATTTATCCAGAATTTCATAATGTCCAAATTATCAACATGATACTGCTTTGTGGAGTAAAATTCAAGAATAATATTGTATCAAAAATGATTTGGACATAAAAGAAATTAATTTTTGTCATGAATAGTACCCCAGATGAATAGTACCCAAGTGAATAGTATCCCGTGAATAGTACTTCGGGAATGTGACACCCCCAAATCCGGTACTTCCATTTCCACAGGATTTGGTGTTCACTGTACAAGCATCATCTATCTTCGAAAAGTATCTTGCTCCCTTTAACTGATCGAAAAAATCGTCGATTCGCGGTAATGGATACCTATTCTTAATCGTGACCTTATTCAGTTCTCTATAGTCGATGCAGAGCCGCATCGTTCCATCCATCTTCTTCACAAATAAAACCGGCGCTCCCCACGGTGATACGCTTGGTTGAATATACTTTTTATCCAGTAATTCTTGTAGTTGAACCATCAGTTCTTTCATCTCTATCGGTGCCATTCGGTACGGTGCCTTTGATATTGGGGCCGTTCCTGGAGCCAAATCGATCACAAATTCAACTTCTCTGTATGGAGGAAGTCCTGGCAAATCGTCCGGAAATACGTCTATGAAATCTCTCACTACCGGAATCTCATCTATTTTTGGATTCTCTTTACGACTATTGACTATGAAATCTCTCACTACCAGAATCTTCTGGCTTGCATCATCGTCAGAAAACTCGCTTGTTTAGGCGACTTGCTACCATAAAACACAACCTTTGACGAAGTTATAAGGTTAATACGCTTCTTCTGGCAGTCAATTATCGCCCCATAATTGGATAACCAATCCATACCCAAAATAACATCAAATTCTCCAAGTCGAATAGGGATAAGATCTACGTTCATGATATTACCCTTAATATCTACTTTACAGTTCTTGTGCACATGCTTAACAGGGATAATTTCTCTATTCGCAATTTCTATGTTCATGGGGTATTCTAACTCGTCCTTAAACAATTCTAAGTTCTTAGCGAAGTCATCGGATATAAATGAACAAGTAGCACCCAAATCAAATAACACGTAAGCATTAACTTTATTGATCGGAATGATACCTGACACCACATCGCGAGAGGTATCACGCGTCTGTCTTGTCATGTTGAGCGCTAATTTGTTGGT
The DNA here is from genome assembly GCA_020205615.1 of Panax quinquefolius. Lineage (NCBI taxonomy): Eukaryota > Viridiplantae > Streptophyta > Magnoliopsida > Apiales > Araliaceae > Panax > Panax quinquefolius. The sequence continues at coordinate 47,480,803 of CM035173.1, forward strand.
CTATTGGTTGCGGTTGGTCCTGCAATGGTTAGAGTGCTTCCACCAGTATTTCCTCTATTTCCTCCTGAACTCGTCCCTCCTGATCCCTTCTTAGGACAATCTCTTGCAATAAGGTCCTTTGATCCACATGTGAAACATGCACCCTTCTTTGGGTTCAGACAGTTTGGTACTATGTGGCCTTCTTGACCACAATTGTAGCACACTCACTTCCCCTTCAGACAAACTCCCAAATGCGTTTTTCCGCAGGTTGGGCACGGTTCAATCTTCTTCTTCTGCCCTCCCTGTTGACTTCCGACCGACGAATTATCAGACCACTTACTCTTCTGACTGTGATTACTCCCAGTGCTACTCCCACTAGTCTTGTTATTACCTTCCTTCTCACTCTTCTTCTTCTTCTTCTTCTTCTGCTCCTGATTATACTTGTTATGTACTTGGTACGTGGCGAACCTAGCCAACTCGTTAAACCTTGCCGCATAATCAGCTACTGACATATTTCCCTGTTTCAACTCTAGAAACTGAACCTCCATCTGATTTTGTGAACTAGTCAGAAAGTACATCTCGAAAACATCTCTTTGAATCTTTCCCAGGATATTACACCTTCACCTCCTCTCACTTTGTTTGCCTGCCACCAATAGCTGGCTTCGGACTTCAGCATAAACGTTGTATAAGCAGTTTTCTGGTCTTCCCTTACCCTAGCAACATCGAACACCTTCTCCATCTCTATTACCCAGGTCTGAGCTTCGATTGGGTTTATGGAACTCTTAAACTCTGGCGGTTCCACCGCCTTGAAGTCCTTAAACGAAGTATTTGGTGGAGCTTGTGGTTGATGGTTAATCACTCCAGCTAAAAGGTTTACCAATTACTGAACGGAGTTAGCATTGGCGTCGTTGTTATTGTTTGTTGACCCTTCCTGGGCTTGCTGACGAATTTGTCTTCTAGGCGGCATATTTCTGTTAAGAATATACGCTTATTACATCTTTACTCAATCTCTAAAACATTTAAGACTTAACTAAATACTTAATCATAACTTACTTAACACATTACTTCAAATAAAATTTGACATTTCATTTAATTCAAAAGTCTTTACATCATAAGATAACATCACTGCTATTTACATCCACTATCCCGAGATAAAGAATCTACAGGATTTAAAACATCACAATAGCCTTGCTACGTTCCTCCTCCATGATGCGGCACATCGTTCTGCGATCTAACATATATGATGGTAGATCCTCAAACTGGATTGGATACTTCCTAACTCGATCTTGGACCGCATCCATTGCATTTTGTAGTGTAGAGTACGTCTCCTCAAGTTTAGCCTTCTTCACACGACGATCATCTTCTGCACGATCAGCACGACGTGACTCTCGTACCCAGCCCTCCTCTGCTATGGTAAGCCTCTCTGAGCTTTCCTTCAGATCCTTCTTTAACTTCTCTATTTCTGCGGACTTATCCTCGATCTGACCCTTCTCGTGAACCAGATCCCACTCCACATTTCCCAAACGTGTGTGAAGAGTCACAATCTCTCTATCCTTCTGCTCAATAGTAATCTGCTGACTAACCGCCTGCTCGGTCAGATCTCGAACAGTATCCTGCAACTCTACAATACGATCATAGAGTGCATCATACATCTCTACATCAATGGAGTTCAGTGGGAACTCCTCTTCTTCCTCTTCTTCTTCCTCTTCCTCAGGATCCTCCTCTAGATCTGTCCCCGGCTCATGCTCCTGACCAGCAACAGTGATCAATGGAGATGGCTCTCTATGTACAAGCTGTTCCCTAACGACATGAATGTCTCGGGGCTCCTCCTCTATAGGTGATCGGAGTTCCTCCTCCCCAGCTCGACTAGCTCCTCCAACATCCGACATCCTGACAACAAAATTTTAAGTTTTAGTTACTAATCCGTGCTAGCGAACACATAGATTAACACATAAGCACATAAAGTCTTTTATTATCTTTAATGAATTTAAAAATTCATTTCTTAGAACTCGATAAGAGTTTACCACTACTATGTTCTCAATCTCCTACAAGGCTACTACCTAAGGTTGTTCCCCCCACCTAAGGTTCATAACCTTACAGCTCTGATACCAACCTGTGAACACCAAATCCTGTGGAAATGGAAGTACCAGATTTGGGGGTGTCATAGGGAATAGTACCCCGTGAATAGTACTTGTTAGTTGATTTCACAATCAATGAATTTTTGCAAGTGTACACAGTCAACAAGTAATAAAGTGATAAGATAGAGTGTCGATCCCACAGAGAATTCTAATCAATAAATTACAACTACTAGTACTATATCAATTCAATTTTATTTAAACAACCATAAATTGTGATTTTTTTTCGAATTAAGAAAACTAAATTAAACAACTAAAAGAGATTATCCTAAAATAAATCAAATAAACAAAACTAAGATTTTAACGAATGAATTAAAATAAATAAAGATTAAGACTTCAATATCCCCAACTATGAACTATAAACCAACTATCCAATTATCCAAATTATTATGCCCTCTTTGAATTGTTAATGAGAATTCTCAAATGCCAAAAGTCCTTTTCCAAGTGATCAATTGACTTCTATTTAATCCAGATTAATCTTGCTATATTCCTATGCAAAACAATTGAATTAAATTCCTTCAATTCCAATTCCTTATATGTTACATGCGGTGAACAGATATTTCCATTCAATTCACGATCCTAATTATTCGCCATGCAAATAACTAAGTCACATGTTATCGTGCCCAGTTCTAACCCTAGAATTCCTCTTCCAATTCCTTCTAGAGTAATAAGGTAATTACTGATCAGATAATTAATCAATAAGCTCAAGGCAAGATAAACAATTCACTTCGACACAAATAGTTGGAATAAATTGAATAACTAATTTATAGACATAAAAGGTTCAATTGAAATCTTAAATAAAGAAATTAGCTCATGACAGAAATTAAAACCAACAATCTTTGAAAAATCATCCTTAAAGAATTACACCAATTGAAAAATAGGAGAAAAGAAAACTCTAGAGCCAATCCTTCAATCTCTAAATAATTCCTTGCTTGGTCCTCCAATTGTGGTTGATAGGTCTCTAATTCAATCAAAATAGCCTTTATATACTCCACTTATCCATGCTCCTTCAATCCTAGTCCAAATCAACTTCAAATAGCCTCCAATTGTGCAGTCAAACCAATAGTCAACGCATCGCGATCGGTCATCAGAATCATAACCCGGTAGCCCGTATTTGAGATTAACTTCTAATAATAGCGCCATATTTGAGAAGCGAGAAATTACCAAAATTCCATTTCCCAGCTCTAAATCCCCCTATTGCTCCCACAGCTCCCGAATCTGCAAAATAACCACTATACACAGTAAAAATACTTCTAAATGACTTGAGAATACAATAATTTAAGCCCAAGTATATCTGATTCATGGATATATTACCCAATCATCAAATACCCCCAAACTTAAATCGTTGCTTGTCCTCAAGCAACAAAATACAAAACAACACAAAAAATTAAACCACCATACAAATGCCCCTAAAGCTATCTATATATTCGTAATTCCAGCAATCAAATAGCACACACATATTCATTAGGCCTCAGAAAAATCACAAAAACATGCTAATACATCATATTAAGGCAGATCAATAATGTCTCAACAATCAATAAATCTCAATCTGTTATAACTGATATCGTGTGTGTGTGTTCAACAACCATGCTAACCAGTGAAAAGCAAAACATGAAAGATAATAGCTTTCTTTGAAGGCATCATACAGTGCAATTCAGAAACTTCTCAAATAACTAGCTTTGACTAAAATCAACACTTACCAAAGTCCAAGGGTTAAAATAGAATACTTATGCTTCTTTTTTTTTTTACTTAACGGGGGCTTTCTGAACTTTTCCCGCTTTATTTTTTTTTATTTTTTTTCTCATAACTATGCATCATCTTATTCCCTTAGGCTTTCCAGTGCTACCTTAACGAGTTTTCGACCAACGACTCCTAAGCCATTAAGACCTTAGGGCGCTAGATGTAAAGACAATCCCCTCGGGCTTACTTACTCAAGTAACAAAGGCCACAAAACTAGACAAGCATGCCACAGTTATTATTATTTTTTTTTTATTTTTTTTCAAAGCTCATTATTTTTTTTTTCTCATAACTATGCATCATCTTATTCCTTTAGGCTTTCCAGTGCTACCTTAACGAGCGTTAGACCAACGACTCCCAAGCCATTAAGACCTTAGGGCGCTAGGTGTAAAGACAATCTCTTCGGGCTTACTTACTCAAGTAACAAAGGCCACAAAACTAGACAAGCATGCCACAGTTATTTTTTTTAAAGCTTATATACTCCAAATATTTTTCCCCCAAACTTGAGTTTATGTCTAAATTCAGTCTTCACTAGCTATTCAAATTGTTCCTTCATTTCACTAGCATTCATCCTTTAGAAGTCTATTATCTATCCATTTAAACCTTCTTAGCCAACATGGTCATGTTTCAAAATGTGCTATCCTGATAATATCAGTGTCAAACAGATAAAAATTTACATTATGTCAAGAAAATCATATCACTAGCTTAACAATCCTTACTAGACTTGTTCATGCAATTTTAATTTCATCATTGGCCCCAAACATACGTAACTATAAAACAGCTGGAATTAACATGCAATCCTAAATGCAACATTTAATCACAATAAAAATCCAAATTATCCTTAACTATTAACAATCTACTAATGCAAATAGAAATTAACTACCCCTAAACTTATCTAGAGCAATGTCCTCATGCGAAAAATAAAACCAATATAGAATAGAGGACTTCCCTGATGAGCTTATTCCTCGGGTAGAGCATCATCATCCTCTCTCATCTCTAGATCGGAAGGGGGAAACACTGGCAGAATGGGAGCAGTGGGGAACTGGCTAAGATTAACTCCCGGGAACAGTTGGGCGTTCATTGCATTCTGGGCGGCAAATTGGTCAACCAAGTACTTAAAGATGACATCTTGACGTTCTGATAGGCGGACATTCTGAGATTCGAGATTGTAGAACCATCCGTCAATCTCACGTTGGACAGCCTCAGGGACAACACCACGGTGAGCAGTAGATGAGGGACCATAACTAGGTGGAGCCTGAACTGGTGGACTAGGTGGAGCATCAGTTTGAGAAATTATAAACCCCAATCCACGTGGGTGATTAGCACCGCCTGTCCACACTTTATACCTATTGATCAACTTATGATCCAACACTGGCATAGGCATTTGAATCATCTCATCTGATTTCCATTTGACCCCAAACTTAGCACACAAAACGCAAATGAGAGAAGGATGGGGTAACCCTCCTGTGGTCCCTTGTCATGACGCTCAGAGAATGTACAGTTGAATAAGGTGACCGACATCAATTTTGAACCCTTTAATTATTGAATATAACAGCACCGCTCGCTCCTTGGTGACATGGCTCACATGTGTGTATGGCATCAGTTTAGCGCATAAAAAAGCATACCAAGCCTTTCCATATAAGCTGAGGTGTGACAGAGGAAATTTCATGCTACCCCGTTTATGCATGGTCCATGTAGTTCCCGGTTGATACAGCTCGCGGATAATTGCTTCATAGTCAGGGCCTTGACTCACAAAATTAGCATACTCGTCGTTGAGTCCCTCTAATGACAGTTGATAGCACCCGTTAATGTCGTCTTCGTCAATTTTGACTGTCTTGCCTCTTACATACACCCTATAATGGTATTGCTCGGGAACGTTGGCGTAGAATTCTTTAACAACTGCAATCACGGCTGGATCGGGTTGTTCTGTGAGTGGGAACCAATTCCTCTTAGCTATCATGATTGCTATGTCCCCGTCTTTGGATTGATCGGGCCTTAAACCGCATTCGGGGATGAGAGAACGGGTAGCCATCTTGTTGTAGCTTTCCTGTACCTCGACACTGACAAACCTTCGATTATCAAATTTTGGTGGAGCCGAGGCGGAACCGGAACCTTCGCTGCGTTGACGTTTTGATGCCATTGAGAAAATTCTACAAGAAATTGCATTGACATGTATTAGAATTGAGCATCATGCGAATATGTATAAGCTTACCCAGATCACAACCCCTCAAACTTCGAAATAAATGCACGTTGAGTACATGGTTGGGGGTATAATGAGACATATATTCCTAGGAAAGTTAAAATTTGAGCCAGAAGCCTCATTCTATATCTGCAGAGCATTTTCGGTCAAAGAAGTGAGTGATATGCCCAAAAGATGTGACATGTAACAATTTTATGGCAAATGACTGCTTACATGTCAGACATGGGTCATGCAAAACATCGGTCCCGTAAATTATGAGGAAGCAAAAATGGCCACATGATTCGAGGAAGAGATATGCATGCCTTCACAAAGGAAATAGCAATTAAAGTTCATTGAGGCAATTCATCAAACACCTTGAAGGCTTGGTGTAAATCTCTAGATATCCACTCCTAGGGTCACGTCATACACACTCATTCATACCATAGTATAAGCATAACCTCCACTACACAATGCAGAAAACAAGTGGCCCCTTAGATTGAATAAAACTTTGGATAACATGCTTGATTATAAAAAAAATTTCATCCTAATAAGAAGACCTTGGGCATAAAATATTTAGAGTGAGTGCACTTGTTAAGTAGGTTTTATACCTACTTATTCGGTATCTATTACTTGAATTAGTTGCTTGAACCTATGTTTCTAAGTTACTTTTCATATATTTTATGTTATTTTGTAGGCTATGACATGACATTGGCATGAAGAAGCAAGGGAAAGCAATTCGGACATCTTTTGGACTAAAATACGTAAGCAAGTGCAAGAAGGGAATATTGAAGGACTTTTAACACCAAGTTGGATGCATGTTCTTGGCTTGGAACTTGGATTTTATGGTATCTCTACTTCTTAGCTTTCCATAACATCTTGAATCATCCCAATCGGAGCTCGGATGTGAGAGTTATGGCCTTTTTATCAACGAAGATCAAAGCTAAGAGTTGTCATGTTTGCCATTTACATAGCATCTACTTCAAGCCCGATTTCCGCCTTGATCCAATCCGAATCTGTCAATTCTTAAAGAATGGAAGTTGTAGATCTCATCGTTATCTTCGATTTGATAGGTGGCAGGCCCCGTAACTCCAAGCGGATCAAAAGTTATGCCTATTTTACCAAAGGATGTCGCGTGAAAGCAGCAGTAGCGCGCGGACGCGCCTTCGCCTAATATTGAAGCACGCTAGGCCAGCAGAATGTCGGACCCTGTAGCGCGGACCGCGCCAGAAATGGCTTAGGGATAGCGCTGAGCGCGTAAGGCGGCAAGAATTGAGTCAAATTGGGTTATTTGATGTCCAAATTGAGCTATAATAGGATTCTTAGTTGCCTAACTTGCTAGGATGTTCATTATAACGCTAAATACTTGAGTTTAACTTGGATTGGGAGGCTAATTCTAAGACTTTATAAAATCCCTCTTGGGATAGATTTCTAGAAACGAATTCTTTACTTTCTTTCTTAGATTAGGAACCCTATATTAGATTAGAATTGAATATTGAAGCTATTGATTATCATTGGAGAATCAAATTGGAAGCAAGAGAATGCAGATTTGTTTATCTCAATTCTAATTTCTTTTGTTATTTATTTGTATCTTTTTAATGCTTAGTCAATTGTGGATGATGGATTCTAGTTTATTTATGAATTAAACTCTATTTTGAGATTACTATGGATCTTATTGTGTAGTTTACTTTGATATGCTTCTTTGTTAGTCTTATTAGCTATATTTGGATTGTCTATTATGATTTGTAATGAATTGCTTAATTACCTAGCTAAAAATTACCGTGATAATCTATATGAACTCTAGAGATGAAGTATAGATTTAGATCTGATCATGATAGCATGTGTTTGTGATTTCTGCATAGATGGAATTCATGATTTGTGTTTAGGATAGAGATATACTTTTACGCCATATGTAGTCTAATAAGAACTTGAACTTAAACCCTTTTTAATTGTAATTCACATAGAGATATAGTGTGTTAGTTAATTAGGGTGTTCAAATTGATTCTATCATCTGTAGATTTGATTTGATATGAGTATGGTGCATTGAGATATGGCCATATTTTACTTTCGTGTTCTTGATTAACAATCCAGTATAAATAATTTGGCTTAACAGGAAGTGTGTTGATTTAAATGTAACAATAAGTGAAATTGTAATCTCAAGTCTTCAATATCTTGTTTCATTCTAGGGATAGTTAGTAATAGTTTATTTAATTATTTTAAATTAAATTATTAAATCATTTGTTTTAATAAGATTAAATTGGTCATGGGTTAGTACTTGGTGATTTTTATTAAATAATTCTCTATGGGAACGATACTCTACTTTCACTTTATTACTTGTTTACCACGTATACTTGCGTGTTGTGCGTAATTAGATTTTACCCAACAAGTTTTTGGCGCCGTTGCCGGGGAATTAGTTTAATACATTTTTACCAATATTAGCTTCAATCAAATTAGTCTTAATTTAAATATTTTTATTTTTATTTTTAATTCTCTTCCTATATTTCTCTCTTTTCAGGTACCATGGATGACTTTGCGTATCAATGGCCATACACAAACATGACTCAACCAAGGGAAGCGGGGATTGATGGTCTCAATGCATTTTCTGCATTATCAGCGCAACTTGAGATACTTTCGACGAAGTTGGACGTTGTTACAGCCCAACGTAATCGAAGGATAGCAGTTACTTGCAATTATTGTGCTGGTAATCATCCGAGTCATCGATGCACCATTAGTTTTGGGGCGGGACAACATGGTGGTGCATACCTCAACGATTATATATATGCTAATTATCATCAAGTTTGGGGGTATCATCCAGATTCTTCATGGAGCTATAATTATCAAGATCAATACTCTACTCCAAATCCAACATACATGCCGGAATTCTCATATCAACCTCCATTAAACGAAGAAAAGTCAAAGTTGGAGGAATTACTGTTAAAGGTCATAGCAAACCAAGAGGAGAGGATGATGAGTTAAGAAATATCAAGCCACAATTTTCAGCACCATATGGAACAACTCATCACCACTTTAACTCATGGTCCTCAATACATGGATTCCAAAACTGAGACAGATAATTCGAGATTGGAGGAATTGTTGTCCAAGTTCGTAGCATCAAATGAGGAGTGGAGGATTAATCAAGAGCGGTCAATTCAGAATCAAGAGATATCAATTCAAAATCTGTAGAATAAGATAGATCAAATGACCAAAGCCGTAAGCAATCTTCCTCCAAATACTTGGCTTTGTGATATGGATGACGAAATTGATGGAGAACCCAAACCAAATCTACGACTGGATGAGCCACAAGATATAGGAAGTGTGGAGACAATTGGGGGTAATGAAATAGAGGTCCAAGAAGATCTAAATGGGTCTCCACCAAAGATCAAAGAGTCGGTCAGATTTGCAAAATCATGCCCACTTGGTAGTCATGTCGTCGGCGAAGCTCTTGATGACATAAGAGTGAGTACAATTTTGAATCCATGGTGGGACGAGAAAAGAGAAGATGAGCGAAGAGCCCATTTGTGTGACAAGCTTCCATGCCCCAAAGTGATCACATACATAATGGAGAAAACACCTAGCCGTGGGACGTTCTTGATTGAGATCATACCAAATCAGAGCATGCTAGGTGATTTTGATGCATTGGCCATCGTAAATGGGAACCTACCAAAAGCTATATTATTTTTGATGGATGGAGGGTTCCTCAACTTCCGAAGAGGAATTGGATAGCGTTGACCAGACAATGTCTGGCTGAAAGACTATAAATCAAGTGCTTCTTGGGAGGCAACCCAAGCTCTAAACCTTTCCTTCTTTATTTATTCTTTATACTTTAGTTTATAGTCTAGATCAAATATTTAGTTTTCAATAAATAATGACTTCATGATGGTATGCTCGCAGGTAAGGCAAGAAAAAGAAAATTCATTCACCATCGCTTTGCCCGTCAAACATGCAGTAGTCACGCTACTCAAGACCTAATCTCGGTGCGGATAGTGCCGGCCCACGATTGGCTTCTCAGATCAGTTTCCCAAGGCCACTTAAGTATTGCGCATGCGCCCAATGACCGACCCGCCCATCAATGTCGGAAATTAGCGCCGCCATTGCGCCACAGAAGACCGCCAAGCGCTTCACAAGGTCAATAACTTATTCTACCATTAGAGCAGTCAGCGCTACAAAGAAATCACAGTGCGCGGCGCGCTAGGACGGCGCAGACCGCGCTACTCGGGAATCAACAACAAAAAGAGATGTGTTCTAAGTTGAACACTCCCACCTCTTCAGTTCTCCATTACAACAATACCACTTCTCCACTTCTCCTACACCCATTACACTTACAATACTCCATAACTCCCATTACACCATCCTTACTTCTCCTTCTCCTTTTCAACTTCCATTCCCATTAAACCCATCAATCCCCAACTTCCAATCCACGTTGGTTTTCAATTTTCGCGCAGCTCAGAAATCCCTGGTGTTAAAAGTGGTTTAATTGAAATATTAGTCAAGTCCAACTCAAGTGTGGTTCCTGATTTATTCCAATGTGCTTAACCTATTCTTCAAACTTCGCAGACAAAAAGATAAATTGCTATATGTCAGGGAAGTCCTCTCTTTTAATTTTTCCTATCTTAGCCATTGAGGACAATGTCTGTTTTAAGTTTGGGGGTATTTATCATGTTTAGTATTTACTTGGGCAATGTTTTGATGGAATTTGATTTTGGCCAATGATAAGTGGGTGGTTGATATTGTTAACTCTTGGAGAATTGATGAGCATGCTTAGTCTATATTTTAACTAGTTAGTTGGGTTTCACATTACTTGCGAAATTTTTGAAATTTTTACACATATCCATTTGTTTAGCCAGTTGGGATTGAAATTTTTTTTGGCTAAATGCTTATAAAAGATACCATTGCAACTTGAGATATCTTATTTGAGCATCATTCGAAGTGAAAATTAGGCACTCACATAAGTTTGGGGGAAATCTTGGGGTATTTATGAAAAAAAAAATTATTGGAACCTTCCCGAGTTAAATAATTGAATCTTGTGGTGGGTCGAGATGGAGCGTAACACGCACTCCCCATAAACACAGGCACGAGATGGAGCGTAAAACGCACTCGTTCGATGAAAAATGGAAAGCGAGATGGAGCGTAAAACACACTCGTTCAATGAAAAGTGGAAAGTGATATGGAGCGTAAAACGCACTCACTAAATAGAAAAAAGAAAATATGTATGTTTGGAATACTTGTGAAGGGTTCTTACGTGCTTAAAATTTTAAATATCCAGTTGATCCTCAAGAAAAATTTGTGTTATGTCTATATTAGCGGTGATTGATGTGATAAGAAGTTTTGAAAGTCGTTTTTGAAAATCTTTTATGAGTATTGGTTGATTTAATCTAAATCATGACTGGATTGAACATGTGGATGCATACACGCACTTAAAGGATCAAGAGTAGATGTGAGTCTAATGACAGTTGTTGAAATTTTAGACATGACATTGTTTTGAAATTTTCTATGGGTTATCATCTGTTGTAACCTTTGAGGCCATTGATCGAATTCATATTGATTCATTGTTTGGGTGGATCATTGCTAGAGGATGAATCTGTCTAATTTGTGTTTTTGCTTAAGGACAAGCAAAGGTTTAAGTTTGGGGGTATTTGTTAAGTAGGTTTTATACCTACTTATTCGGTATCTATTACTTGAATTAGTTGCTTGAACCTATGTTTCTTAGTTACTTTTTATACATTTTATGTTATTTTGTAGGCTATGACATGGCATTGGCATGAAGAAGCAAGGGAAAACAATTCGGACACCTTTTGGACTAAAATACGCAAGCAAGTGCAAGAAAGGAATATTATCAATGAAGATCAAAGCTAAGAGTTGTCATGTTTGTCATTTACATAGCATCTACTTCAAGCCCGATTTCTGCCTTGATCCAATCCGAATCTGTCAATTCTCAAAGAATGGAAGTTGTAGGTCTCGTCGTTATCCGAATATGTCATTTACATAGCATGTGTTTGTGATTTCTGCATAGATGGAATTCATGATTTGTGTTTAGGATAGAGATATACCTTTACCCCATATGTAGTCTAATAAGAACTTGAACTTAAACCCTTTTTAATTGTAATTCACATAGAGATATAGTGGGTTAGTTAATTAGGGTGTTCAAATTGATTCTATCATCTGTAGATTTGATTTGATATGAGTATGGTGCATTGAGAGATGGCCATATTTTACTTTCGTGTTCTTGATTAACAATCCAGTATAAATAATTTGGCTTAACATGAAGTGTGTTGATTTAAATGTAACAATAAGTGAAATTGTAATCTCAAGTCTTCAATATCTTGTTTCATTCTAGGAATAGTTAGTAATAGTTTATTTAATTATTTTAAATTAAATTATTAAATCATTTGTTTAAATAAGATTAAATTGGTCAGTGGGTTAGTACTTGGTGATTTTTATTAAATAATTCTGCGTAGAACGATACTCTACTTTCACTTTATTACTTATTGACCACGTATACTTGCGTGTTGTGCGTAATTAGATTTTACCCAACAGCACTAGATACCTGTAATTCATAGCATGATAGAAGAAGGTGTAGAATTTAATTTAGTGCATACATACCTTCTACGTGGAAATCAAACGTGAAACGAAAGTGTGTAAATCACCATAGTGTTGGTGCAAAGTGTATGTCGAATGAGATATGAGATATGAGATGCAAATACTAGAGACAGACTATAAACGTGTGTATGCGTTGGAGAGCAATTAGAATTCCAAAAGGAGTGGGAGTTATGAGAAATGAGGAGTCTGTGCATATAAAACGGTCTAGTCATAACTGATCCCAGCGCCGGGGCACAGGGTTATGTAGAGCACATAGCGATGGGGCGCTATCCATCGAATCGCCACGGACACACGCCAAGGCGACTGACTTTGTATTGGAGTCAGGCGCCAAGGCCTGGAGTCGATGGCTTAAGAGGCATTCATACGAGACGCGGCTTTACGTTCAACTTGGGCGCCGGGGCACTGCAAGTTAGAAACTGGAGAAGGGTCCTAGCGCCGGGGCGCTGCCCTTTTCGGTTTTGGGCATACCATGCTGACCTATATGCAAGATACCAACAATGCATTACTAGTAGTGGTATATTATAATATCATACTATCTTATGTAAATTAAAATACTGAAGGAAAGGGAATACTAATAAAATATGACTAATAAATCAAAGAAAAATAAAACTATCGGGGTTGCCCCCCATAGCGCTTGGTTTATAGTCGTCGGCCTGACTTTGCTGTGTTGCTTAATTGTGCACTGGATCGGAGAGGTACATGGCCGTAGATTGACGATCGATGGATCCACTCCAATAATGCTTAAGTCGTTGACCATTCACCTTGAATGTGCGCTTTGAATTCGGTTCCTCAACTTCGATGTTTCCATGTGGTGAGACAGATATAATCGTGAAAGGTCCCGACCAACGAGATTTCAGTTTCCCAGGAAATAACCGCAATCGTGAGTTGAAAAGCAATACTTGTTGGCTCGGTTCAAATTTTTGATCAAGAATTTTTTTATCGTGCCAGGCCTTGACTTTTTCCTTGTAGAGTTTTGCGTTTTCATAGGCGTTGAACCGAAATTTGTCCATTTCATTTAATTGCAGTAACCTCTTCTCGCTCGCTGCTTGTAGATCAAAATTAAGTTTCCGAATGGCCCAGTGTGCATTGTGTTCTAGTTCGTCCGGGAGATGACATGCTTTTCCGTAGACCATTCGGTAATGTGACATGCCAATCGGATTCTTATATGCTGTTCAATATGCCCATAGGGCATCGTCAAGACGCATTGCACAATCTTTCCGTGACAGATTGACCACCTTTTCCAAAATTCGCTTTACCTCCCTATTTGAGACTTCCGCTTGACCATTGGTTTGGGGATGATACGTAACTGCAATTTTATGATGAATCCCATACTTTATAAGCAATTTAGTGAGCTACTTATTACAAAAATGAGTTCCCTCATCACTTAATATCACCCTTGGCATCCCAAATCGTGTGAAGATGTTTTTCTTTAAAAATCGGAGGACAACGTTGGCATCATTTATGGGTAAAGCTGCGGCTTCTACCCATTTGGAAATGTAATCGACTGCCAACAAAATGTACTGATTATTGAAAGAGGGTGGGAAAGGTCCCATAAAGTCGATTCCCCACACGTCGAACAGTTCAACCTCCAAAATTGTGTTGAGTAGCATTTCATTGTGCTTGGAGATATTACCTACGCGTTGGCACCGAGCACACTTCAGCAGATAGAGGTATGCGTCTCTGAATAGAGAAGGCCAGAAAAATCCTGATTGCAACACTTTGGCTACTGTCCGATCACCGGCGTAATGACCTCCGTAATCGGATGAGTGGAAATGTCCTAATATGCTCTCCATCTCTTCATATGGCACATAACGTCTAATCATTTGATCCGCACAGGTTTTGAACAAAAATGGTTCGTCCCAATAATATTGCTTAACATCGTGGATGAACTTCTTTCGTTGTTGCGAACTCAAATCCGGGGGTAACACCTTACCCACCAAGTAATTCACGTAATCAACATACCATGGCAATATCATTGTTACTCGAAGGAGATGTTCATCCAGAAATTGCTCATTAATCTTGACGTTGTCTTTTTTCTGCACCTCCACGTTTTTCAACCGAGAAAGATGATCCGCCACCTGATTCTCTGTACCTTTTCTATCTCAGATCTCCGAATCAAATTCTTGTAGAAACAAGACCCACCGTATTAACCGCGATTTGGCATCCTTCTTCTCAATCAGATATTTAATGGCAGAATGATCAGTGTAAACAATTACCTTGGTCCCTATGAGATATGCTCTGAACTTTTCGAAGGCAAATACCACCGCAAGTAATTCTTTTTCGGTGGTCGTGTAGTTTAATTGTGCATCTGTCAACATCTTGCTGGAGTAGTAGATTGTGTGAAAAAATTTTCGTGACGTTGTCCCAATACTGCTCCAACTGCGTAGTCACTGGCGTCGCACATCAATTCGAACGGTAAAGACCAATCGGGCGCCACAATAATTGGAGCTGAGACCAATTTCCTCTTTAATACTTCAAATGCCTCGATATATGACTGATCCATCTTGAAAGGCACGTCTTTCTCCAAAAGGGAACATAAGGGTTTTGAAATTTTGGAAAATTTTTAATGAAGCGTCTGTAGAAACCCGCGTGTCCCAAGAAGCTCCGAATTCCCTTTACCGATGATGGAGGAGGTAGTTTCTCAATTGTCTCAATCTTCGCTTTGTCCACCTCTAAGCATGCTATAAAAACCTTATGCCCCAAAATAATCCCCTCTTGCACCATGAAGTGACATTTTTCCCAGTTAAGGACCAGCTTAGTCTCCACGCATCGATTCAACACTAAAATTAAAATTTTCAAACATAAGTCAAAACTATCACCGAACACGGAGAAGTCATCCATGAATACCTCCAAATTCTGTTCTACCATATCGGAGAAGATCTCCATCATGCAGCGTTGAAAGGTTGTCGACGCATTACATAACCCAAAAGACATACGTTGGAATGCAAACGTACCGTAGGGGCATGTGAATGTAGTTTTCTCTTGATCCTCTGGGGCTATGGCAATTTAATTGTATCCGGAATATCCATCCAAGAGACAATAGAACTGATGTCCCGCTAACCTATCCAACATCTGATCAATGAACGGTAAGGGGAAGTGATCCTTGCGTGTGGCTTTATTCAGCTTGTTGTAGTCCATACATACTCTCCATCCTATAACGGTTCTAGTAGGGATGAGCTCATTAGCTTCGTTTTTCACCACTGTCATGCCCACTTTCTTTGGTACGCACTGTACAGGACTTACCCATGAACTGTCCGAGATTGGGTAAATAATGCCGGCATCCAACCATTTTATGATCTCCTTTTTCACCACATCCTTCATAATATGGTTTAGCCTTCTTTGCTGCTCAATGGTTGGTTTTACCCCCTCTTCCATTAAAATCTTATGCATACAGAATGATGGACTAATTCCTCGAATATCCGCTATAGTCCACCCAATTTCTATATTGAACTCTCGCAAGACCCGTAGCAGTTTTTCCTTTTGCGTGTCAGTTAACTCTGTCAAAACAATGACTGGTAGGGTAGCATCTTTTCCCAAGTAGGCATACTGCAGATGAGATGGTAGCGATTTTAATTCCAACACCGGTGGCTCTTCTATCAAGGGTTTGCACTTTTTACCTTCCGTTTCGAACCTATCAAAGGTGTCGAATGGTTGATTGCTTTTTCAGAAGAAAGATGATGTATCTGTTAGGTTTGTAATATTCATGAACGCAATCAAATTGCACAAAATAAGTGGAAACGTGGAAAATCAGAGTTTTAAAATTTTACAAACCATATACCCGGATCACCCTTTATGCACAATTATTAATTAAACGAAAAAGAAAGAACAAGAACCATACCCTTGAAGATTCGAGCTTCCTCAGGTACAAGTTCACCTCCGATCCTTTTCACGTTCAACTTGAATCCATCGGGTTTGGTTCCTTCCTTTGATCAACGTTAGCCACCCAAGTGTTTGGCCTCTAGAGGTGATCCACCAAGGAAGAACAAGGATTCAAGAAGATGGGTATTTGGCAAAATCCTAATTTTTCTATCTCTCATAGAAAGGGGTGTACTCTCCCAAATATTGGAATTACATATTCATGTGTTTTGTGAAAGTGTAAAAATACCTCACCCATAATAAGACTCCTCTTATTTATAGATGTAGGCAACCCTTCTTAACAATTAAGAAATTGGATTTTATTTAATTAATTAAATTCTTTTAATTAATTAAGCTCCCTAATCTTATTAGAGATAATTAATTAAACTCTTTTAATTTATTTGCCTCCTAATCCTATTAGGATATTTGAGAGTACTTTTATTAATTAATTTCCAAAATCCTTTAGGAATTAAATAATAATAATAATAGTAATAATAATAATAAGACTCCTCTTATTAATTTATATTTAATATTTCCAAAATATTAAATAATAAATATTAAGCTATTTAATTTATTCTATCACCATAGATTAAATTAAATATACTTAACTTATTATTACGATTATGCCATTAACTTCTTATATAATTATTCTTCCTTTTATGGTGTGACCCTTTAGGTTCTCCATATTAAACCGGTTGTGAATAAATCAATTAGAACAATTCTAATCTTATTTAAATAAATAAATTAAATTATTAATTTATTTAAATAAATAATATTTATTCTACAATAGGGATAAGTCTCTCTAACGATCAACGACTTTCCAGATAATATAGATTTCAACATTAATCATAAAAGAACCTTTGAGTAAATAGCTACTGTACAATTCAATCCTTCCACCAAACAATGTCCCAATTAAATATAAGACATAGAATTACTGTCAAGTCTTATTTTATTTAATTATATGTATTTCGATCCTTAAATGCACAACCCCAAATAATGCAAATTAGAAACTCCTTTCTAATTTCATTCTACCTTGACCAAGGACTACTGGGTTGTCATTTATTGAATCACATATGACATTTTTCTTCTTTTACTAGAAGTGGTAGATTCTTTATTGATCATACATTATCTCCATGTACAACTTATTATACCCATGCATACCCTTTGAAATACCCTAAGGGTCTTAAGGAATAAGTCAAAGTATAACTCATCATACACAAGATACTATAAGATCTCAAGTCTAAGGATCACTTATACTACTATCACTACAGGAATTCCTATTGACAGGCAAGTAAAACTCCATTAGGTATTCCTTAGCGAGCCACGTTCAGTGAATTATTCTCTAATAAGCACCTACATACTTGCTTTAGTGTCTCCATACAAATGATCATGAGATTAATCATCCTCATCCAATGAGCAAGCAACGTATGTACTAATCTATCCGGATTTACTAATCCCCAATTTAGTAATCCAACGATTGGGAACTATTTAAGTTTTAAGCTTTTTAAGAATTTAGATCTCATTAGAATGATCATCATCATTATTCTAAAAGCATTGCTTAAAACTATGGGTTTATCACATATTATAAAACAGCATCATGTAGCTAATTAAAAGCCTTTAATAAATTAATACTTTTTATTAATAAATGAATAAGATTGTTACAAAGTATATGTTTTATCATCAAATATGATTGGTTTGGTTGCATGCTACTTTCAATCTCCCACTTGCACTAAAGCCAATCGCCATGGTATCTCATACTCTTCTTCTCTAAGTGACGATTATCCTACTGTTGGATAAGCTTTAGTTAATGGATATGTAATGTTGTTCTTGAGAGTCCACTATCTCTATAGTGATTTCCCATCTTTCAATGATTCCTATAATCAAATGAAAGTGCCAAAACACATGTTTAGATCCAAGATGAGACTTTGGAACTATTCCTAGTTCTGTAATGATCTTTTCATCCAAACAATCAACTTGCAGCTTCATTTATAGCTATATACTTTGTCTTTATCACTAAACCAGTAATTCTTTGCTATTTGGAACCTTTCCAATTCACTGCACCACCGTTCAAGGTAATGCTTTACCTTAAAGTGGATTTTTCTGTCATCTTGGTCTGTCTAAAAAACTTGAGTTTGTTAAGCCCACTAGTTTTAATTTATACCCACCATGAATATGATCATATCCTTAGTGTTGGTTAAGTACTTGAAGATGTTTTTCACTTTCTTACAGTGATCTTCTCCAGAATATGACCGATCAACATCACGTCTCGTATATTTCATTGCATACATGATAGTTACTCATACGATCTCTCTTTTATGAGTCTTTGGGGACTATTAAGAGAGATACACTCTATGGCTCATCAACATGAGACATCTCTTGGAGTTTGCTATGCTAAACGACTTTAGCATCAAATGAATATACGTTTTTTGGGTTAAAATACTCTTCCCAAATCATTCATGAAGGAATATTTAGACAACTTTATCTTTACTGATTGTAGCATTAGTATGTCATTCCTTATCCGTAGTATATCAACATATAATACTAGGAATGTCATGGCGCTCCCACTGATCATTTTGTACACACTAGGTTCATTCTTGTTTTTGATAAAATCAAAACTTTTTTATTGTCTAATCAAAACGAATATTCCATTTTTGAGAAGATTGCTTCAATCCATTTCTCTGAGTGTCTACAACTCTTACCTCATCGTATATAATTGGATCATCATTTTCTATGATGTGTACCTCATCATCATCATCTATGATGAATCTATACCTCCTAGGTATCTTCGGTACTATTCCAGATTTACGATTCGGTTGTGGTATAATAGGTCTATCTACAGGTTCTTTTTATTTTACTTATAGTGTTTTGTGGTTCTTGAACTCTTCAAGATCTATTATCCTCCCACTATCCCCTTCAATGATAAACACCTTTATCGTAGAAGGCAATGTGTTTCGCAACAAACACTTTTGCTAAGTAGGATTATAGAATATATACCCTAAACTTACTTTAGGATGTCCCACAAATCGACACTTGTCAAATCTTGTCCCAAGCTTATCCTTGAAACCTTTTCACATAAGTTGGACAACTCCTTATCTTAACATACTTAAGATTAGGAATCTTCCCTGTCCATAACTTTTATGGAGTCTTGGGGCCGGATTTTGAGGTTACCTTTTAGTAGATATGCAACCATTTCTAGGACATGACCCTAGAAGGATACTGGAATATCGGTAAAATCATTATGGACCGCACTATGTCCAACAAGGTACGATTTTTCCTTTCAAATACATCAAACAATTATTGCGTATCAGGAGGCGTCCATTATGAGAAAACCATTTGAGATGATCTAGAAACTTATTGCACAAGTATTTATTCCTTGATCTAATAAAAGAATCTTAATACTTTTCTAATTTGTTTCACTTCTGAATTCTTTGAACCTTTCAAATAATTCACACTTGTATTTCAGCAAATACATACATTCAACTCTTTGAATGATCATCTCCTTTTCTTATACTAGTTTGTTCAATTTGCAAAATTATTTTTCACGTAAATCAAGTATACAAAATCCATTAAGTAATATTTCAGTTCTATACAAAACATTATTATTATAAATAGAACAACGATTGTTCTTAAATATAATACTAAAGATTTCATTATCCAACAATAAAATGGATATAATGTTTCTAAACTGGAATACAATAATAACTTATTGACTTAATAGATTTGCCCGTAGGCATTGCTAAACTATAAGTTTCTATAGCTAGTGTAGCAACCTTTGCTTCATTTCCCACACATAGGATTACTTATATTTGTTTAGCTTTTTACTTCTGCTTGGTCCCTTCATAAATCTATATTTATGATAACCAAAGTCGGTATCCAATACCCAAGTAGAACCTTGACTTAAAGAAAAATTTATTTTAAATCATTAACAAATTTGTATTTGTAACCGAAACTTCACTAAGCTTCTTTGGTTATCCTCTGTAAGATGCTTCTCGCAGTTTCTTTCCAGTGTCCAGACTTATTGCAGTCGAAGCAAACCCCTTTGCTATCCGTATCAGTTTTGTTCTTATTATCCTTTATTTTTGTCTTTTTATTTACCTTCTTTGAATCATTCTTCTTTTCAGAAGATCCTTTGGCCCTACCAATAAGACATGGTCTTTCTTGGTTGGAAAGTGACTCTAAATATTTTTCAACATGTTAAGCAAATCAGCGAGGCTGATATCTAGCTTGTTCATATGAAAAATTCACAACAATTGTGAAAGGAGTCCGGGAGTGAGTGCAAGATCAAATCTTGGCTCAACTCTCCATCCATGACAAAAATTGTTGTCCTAATTGATCAATCAAATTGATAATTTTAAGGACTTTTATTTGTACTGTAGTGTCATCGGTCATTCTAGATCGGAATAGCTCCTTAGATATCTGATATCTATCAGTCCTTCTTTCCTCACCATCAACTACTTGATGTGCAGGAATATAGTAGGAGCATCCATAGTTTCATGCTGACGCTGAAGCTCATTACTCATGGATGCGAGCATGATGTATTGAGCCAACTGTGCATCATCTTGCCACTTTCTAAAAGTAGCAATCTCTTCCTCAGAGGTATTGTCTGCAACCATTGCAGGGATAGACATATTAAGGACATAAGATAGCTTTTCAGCCATGAGAACTATTCTCAAATTCCTTAACCAATCCGAGTAATTCGGTCTGGTTAATTAATATCTAATATGTTTCGCAATGATAGTAATTTAGACATTGTAAAATTCTGTAAATGAATTTGTAATTAACAATATTTTAGCATACATTCTTTTATTAATTACCAAAATAATTTAGGTCTTGTTTTAAATTGGTATCTCCCACTATTTTCTTCGAACAATATTACCCTCAATATATATAGTTCGGCAATATCTAATTAAAGATATGCTAGTGAGAATAAGGATCTCATTTCAAATGTATATAGCCTTGTGTGTGCACAACAAACTATATATAAATAAATAAGTAGACAACTCTTGTCAATTACATCAACTATGTAACTCCTTGTATTTTTCCTCTTAGATCATAATGGTCAAGTGTGTGCACATCCGAACTAAAATGATCTAAGTTAAGTCATACCTAGAACGTCCATATATTCAAAAAGAAAATATCATCCTTGTGTGTGCACAACAAAACAACATTGTTCAATTTTATTTATAAGCATTAAATGTGATAAAACAACATCTTAAATATTTAATACTTGCCTTGTGTGTGCACAACAAACTCATATTAAATATTTAATACTCTATTAATTTTACCATCCTAGAGAAGGCGACGCTCGATATTCCAAATATCTTTGAACGTTACAACTTAATATAAAATATTTGAGGGTTTGTTATTAATTTGTCTCATCTTTATTTAGCGTGCATGCACATATATATATATAAAATACGCGTCATATTAATTAACATGCGAAACATGTTTGCATAATATATAATATATATATATAGTATAAGCATGCACATATAGAATACTATATTCTACCCGGATTGATTATAGACTTTTATTCTAGTTTGGTTCACTAGAGCCATCAAGTGAACCAAAAGGTCAAACCCTAGGGGTGTAAGAATTAATATTTAAATATAACTATTACATTTAAACCCGGGCTCCATTACAAATGGGTCTTCACGCGCTCCTTGTTCCTTGATCTCCAATTTTTCAAAATAATTCTAACTATTCTTATTACAAAATAATTTAAAATAAATAGAAACCTTGATCAACAGTCAAAGGGAAGTACATAGGAGGGAGGTAGAATTTACATTAAGAAAAATTAGAGAAGACGAGGTACGCAGACCCCGTTTAATAAAACACATACATTCATGCATCCAACTAAAATAAAATCCAATGACATTGGTCAATAGTCCATAATCAATCCCATTTATTATCATACACATCACCATATGCATCAATAAATAACATTCATCTCATGAATAATAAACATTCAATATATATATTGATATCATTTAATGGGCAAATTTAGTTAGTATAAAATCTAATTTTGAATTAAAAAAAACTCCTTTATTTTAATCCAAATTTAAATCAAAATAAAACTCTTTTATTTTATTTTATCAAATTTTGAATAAAATAAACTATTTTATTTTAATCAAAATCTTTAATCAAAATAAACTCCTTTATTTTAATTAATTATGGAATCCAATTCCATGTAAAAAAACTTCTTTATTAAAGGAAACACAGGATTTCTTTTTCTATTCACAAATAAAACTCCTTTATTTTGAATAATATGAAATCTTATTCCATATCTAAATAAACTCCTTTATTTAAGGAAATATGGATTTCTTTCCTATTCACAAATAAACTCTTTTTATTTTGAATAATATGAAATTTTATTTCATATCTAAATAAACTCCTTTATTTAGGAAAACATAGAATCCTTTTTCAACTCCAATTAGTTATCATGGAATCCAATTCCAACTCTAATTAGTTAGCATGAAATCTAATTTTAAAATTAAAATAAACTTTTTATTTAAAGATTAAAAAATTTTTTTTATTTTAATTATAAAATAATAAAGAATATTATATATATATATATATATATATATATATATATGCTATAATATAGTATATACTTTTATATATATATATATTTATCTCTACAATTATTGATTAACTTACGTTAATCATGAATCGAATAATGTTAGAGGAAAAGCTTCCTTAACATGAATTAGAATGTTAGGAGAAAAATAAATTATGATTCAAGGGAATAAGAATTTAGAAATCAAATAAATTTTTATAAAATCGCCAAATGATTTCGTCGATTTTTTATTTATTTATTTATTTTTTTAAAGAAATTTTATCCAACAAAATTATGCCCAATTAAATTATTCTAAACATATATCAATATACATATTAAATTAAAACAATTAATAATTCGCATAAAGGTTTGGTTCTGATGCCACTGTTAGGTTTGTAATATTCATGAATGCAATCAAATTATACAAAATAAGTGAAAACGTGGAAAATCAGAGTTTTAAAATTTTATAAGCCATATACCCGGATCACCCTTTATGCACAATTATTAATTAAACGAAAAAGAAAGAACAAGAACCATACTCTTGAAGATTCGAGCTTCCTCAGGTATAAGTTCACCTCCAATCCTTTTCGCGTTCAACTTGAATCCACCGGGTTTGGTTCCTTCCTTTGATCAACGTTAGCCACCCAAGTGTTTGGCCTCTAGAGGTGATCCACCAAGGAAGAACAAGATTCAAGAAGATGTGTATTTGGCAAAACTCTAGTTTTTTTTTTATCTCTCATAGAAAGGGGTGTACTCTCCTAACTATTGGAATTACGTATTCACGTATTTTATGAACGTGTAAAAACACCTCATACATAATAAGACTCCTCTTATTTATAGATGTAGGCAACCCTCCTTAACAATTAAGGAATTGAGTTTTATTTAATTAATTAAATTCTTTTAATTAATTAAGCTCCCTAATCTTATTAGAGATAATGAATTAAACTTTTTTAATTTATTTGCCTGCTAATCCTATTAGGATATTTGAGAGTACTTTTATTAATTAATTCCCAAAATCCTTTAGGATTAAATAATAATAATAATAGTAATAATAATAATAAGACTCCTCTTATTAATTTATATTTAATATTTCCAAAATATTAAATAATAAATATTAAGCTATTTAATTTATTTTATCACCATAGATTAAATTAAATATACTTAACTTATTATTACGATTATGCCATTAACTTCTTAAATAATTATTCTTCCTTTTATGGTGTGACCCTTTAGGTTCTCCATATTAAACCGATTGTGAATAAATCAATTAGAACAATTCTAATCTTATTTAAATAAATAAATTAAATTATTAATTTATTTAAATAAATAATATTTATTCTACAATAGGGATAAGTCTCCCTAGCGATCAACGACTTTCCAGATAATATAGATTTTAACATTAATCATAAAAGAACCTTTGAGTAAATAGCTACCGTACAATTCAATCCTTCCACCATACAATGTCCCAATTAAATATAAGACATGGAATTACTGTCAAGTCTTATTTTATTTAATTATATGTATTTCGATCCTTAAATGCACAACTCCAAATAATACAAATTAGAAACTCCTTTCTAATT
The DNA here is from genome assembly GCA_020205615.1 of Panax quinquefolius. NCBI lineage: Eukaryota > Viridiplantae > Streptophyta > Magnoliopsida > Apiales > Araliaceae > Panax > Panax quinquefolius. The sequence continues at coordinate 47,505,421 of CM035173.1, forward strand.
TCATTTTGCCTTGACCAAGGACTACTGGGTTGTCATTTATTGAATCACATAGGACATTTCTCTTCTTTTACTAGAAGTGGTAGATTCTTTATTGATCATACATTATCTCCATGTACAACTTATTATACCTAAGCATACCCTTTGATATACCCTAAGGGTCTTAAGGAATAAGTCAAAGTATAACTCATCATACACAAGATACTATGATGATCTCAAGTCCAAGGATCACTTATACTACTATCACTACAGGAATTCCTATTGACAGCAAGTAAAACTCCATTAGGTATTCCTTATGAGCCACGCTCAAATGAACTTATTCTCTAATAAGCACCTATATACTTGCTTTAGTGTCTCCACACAAATGATAATGAGATCAATCATCCTCATCCAATGATCAAGCAATGTATGTACCAATCTATCCGGATTTACTAATCCCCAATTTAGTAATCCAACGATTGGAAACTATTTTAGTTTTAAGCTTTCTAAGAATTTAGATCTCATTAGAATGATCATCATCATTATTCTAAAAGCATTGCTTAAAACTATGGGTTTATCACATATTATAAAACAACATCATGTAGATAATTAAAAGCCTTTAATAAATTAATACTTTTTATTAATAAATGAATAAGATTGTTACAAAGTATATGCTTTATCATCAAACATGATTGGCTTTGTGAGACCCTGATTTTATTAATAAAGATTTAAATTTGGTTTAAATAATTTTTAATATTATGGTGTGAATTTGAGATAATATTATAGTTGTGGGTAGTATTTATAAATTTTGCAAAGTATGCAAGTGGTTATATTATATTCGATTGGCCTGGGAATATTCGGTTTAGCAGGAATATTCGTGATAACTACCAATCATTGGTGGACCCCATAATGTAATTATTATCATTTGATCGAGAAAACGACAAAAATATTTTATTAAAATAACGGCGGAAGTTTTACCGTTGATATCGCTGAACTACTCAGTAGTAAAAGTACAAAGAATACGTGTGGTTGCATATAAAAGACACCAGATTGATTATCGATGCTTATGAGAAGTCACCGGTTTGATTCCATTATGTCGATTAATAATATGAATTATTATAATGATAATGACGCTTTTGTTTTATTCGTATTATTAACGTAATAAAATGTAAACATCTTTTTTATATATAAAATAGAATACTTTATTAAAGTTATTCTATAAATGTAATATATTATATTTTATTATGCATAGTGTCAGCATAGTGTTTTTGCATAGTTGTTTGCATAGATAAGATAAAGTGTTTGCATAGTAAAATGTTTTTATATAAATAGAATATATTATATTTTATTTAAAAGATTTTTCTTTAAATATGGACCGCCGATTAAAGTAAATCAATCTGGACCGCTCATGGATTAGTTACTATGCATTCCATTTTCCTATAAATAAGCTCATTCCTTCATTATTTTTTTACTTAATTCATTGAAACTCTAGAGAGAGAAATTATAGTAGAGAAGTTATAGAGAGAAAATTATAGAAAGAAGAAGAGTATTCTCGCTATTTCACTACTTCTATATTCAGATTTTTTTTACTGTAGTGGGTGTTATTCTTTCTTCTTGAAGAGAACTTCGTTATTCCATTCATTATTATTCGTTGAATAACTCGTAAAAGTGGTATACCCTATACATAACCTCAGATACGCAGATACCCTATACTTGGTGAAATCCTTATGTTATTCCATTCTTATTATTCTCATTGAATAACTCAGATACGCGGTTTACCCTATACTTGGTGACATTCTTCTATTATTCTCGTTTGAACATCCTCGTCGGTGTTTTACACCGGACCGGTTCCGCTTTTATTATTATTCGCTGGAACATCCCGTCTCGTGTGTTTTACACCGACCGGTTCCGTCTTTATCATTCTATTGAATATCCTATCGTGTGTTTTACACCGGATCCGGTTCCATCTTTATTATTCTGTTGGAACATCCCGCTTGTGTGAATTTCACCGACCGGTTCCGTATTATTATTATTCTGTTGAATAACTCGCCTATGCTAAGCACCGCATGCACGGTGATTTCTTTTGTTATTCCATTCTTTATTATACCCAAATTGGTTAAAACTTGAACTTCTATACTCCATGAAATTAGTAGAATATCCTCGATATTTGCGTTTCATCCAAAGATCTTTTCATGGAAATATTCTTCCGATCATTCTTGAATTTTACTCTACTTAAACAAAGATCATGTCGACAATTTGGACGTTAATAATTCATGGATTAAATAATTTTGAACTTGTTTTATTGAATTATTATGTCATCATCATCATCCTCATGTTATATTATGTTATCTTTCGCTTACGTGCATAGATGAACTTAGTATGATTATGACTGTGGATCATTCTTAAGATAATCACGACTTGATATAAATGATGTGACAAAAGTCCTCAAAGGTATTCGTAATGCAGTTGATGGATAGTTTTTGGTATGATTATGACCTGTGGGTGATTTTAAGATAGCTTGACCATTGATAATTTGATGAAAATCCTCGACCGTGGTACTGTGGATGATTAGATGGTGGTTTATTTATTGTCGAGTCTCGCCGATAAAAATTGATGAAAACCTTTAAAACCTAAAAGATAGTAGATTTTATTCTCTACTCGACTTTTTAATGGATCGCTTATTTCACCGCAGCTTAAACCGGTTGTTTATCATTGTATTTTATCGCTTAACATCATTCAAGGCTAATGATAATTTATTCTCGCATTATCTTAGTCATAATATTTCATCGGGCTAGTTGAGCTCACCTTTTCTTTCACCGTTCTCTTCGTGAAATGAGAACATAGCCGGGACTTAGCCTGGGAACGTAAGTAATGGTCCGAGGATAGCATTAGTAGTCCTCACTATTCTCGTGAAATAGTGTGATAATAGTTGTAATGAGGACTCCTTTTGAGTTTGTATAATATCTAGTAGACAATATTTGTATTCAAACTCATAGTTTATGTCGATTGCATACCTACGCTTATATTAGTAAGTTGTATTTGAATTTATGTACCATGTAAGTGGCGACCCAAGATGGGTGACGATACCTAATTTTGGGGGCGCATAGCTTGGTATCGTAGCTAGGATATGATCCCCGCTAAGATGTGAGATAAGAACTAGGAGGGAGAGACGGAAATTCTTCGCTAGTATGACCTACCTAAGTTTATTTGGTATTTAATTGGTCACGTAGTATAGGATAATATTTGATATATTAATTAACCCTTGTGTTGTGGCGTTGTTTGAAATGGCAAATTGAAAATATTCACAATGGAGTGAATGTGATGCTAGACACCTTTAATCACTAATCAAAGTTAATGCAAAGGTCGACGAGGAACAAATTAGAGATATCCACGTAGTGAATGAAGAACTAATTGTTGCACCCAACAGTTGCAGAGGTAAGCAAATGAAATGAGGAAGAAGAGAGAAGAAGAGGAAGAAGAGGAGAATCGTTAGAAGAAATTTATGATCAAAACTTAGAATTACAAAATCGTGTTCGTGAGCTAGAAGAAAGTTGAAGAACAAGAACTATCGTGGAACAAAGGGATACAACAATTCAAAATTGGGTTACCCGATATGTGATGCTCGAACAAAATCACGCCAAGGTGGTGTAAGATATTAAAGTTGGAATCGAGAATTTAAAAATCAAAGATCACCTAAAAGAAGAAACAATCGAACGAAGGAGAATAGGCGATGCATGGGTAAAAGCCGCACAACGCGTTGATAGTGTAGAAAAAGACGTCTCATCCAATAAAGCCAAAATAGATGAAATGGACTTTGCTTTTTGGACAAAGAATTGGGAGAATCAACATCGAATTCGAATTACCTCGTGCATAGCGGTCAACCCGAATTCGATATGGATCGAGAATAATGATTCAAATAATGGATCAGAATGTGAAGAAGCACTTAAGGGTGGAATGTACCCTATAAGTAAAGTCAAACTTAGTAATTTAAGCGAGAGCGTTTATCGAGAAACCCGAACGGGTTATTACGGGTAAGTTAATTATAAATTAATGCTAAGTCTATACTTTATTCAATACAAGTTCTACCCACTCTTTTATTTCACCTAGTTGTGTTCAACGCTTAAATTTGACCAAGAAGTTAAACTTTGACTTATTGGTTGAAACTTCGTTAGTAGAAAGCCTTCGTTATCGCTACTATTTTTAAATCTTGTTGATTCAAATAAACACTTTCACGCTATTCGTCGATCTTATCTTTTGAAAATACTTGCCTTTGATGTGATTTTTAGGAATCAATTGGTTAACTAATCATCATTCTTTTGTAAGGTTGTTAGCTTTTATATTCATAACCAACCCGTTATACTTAATTCAAAGTAACCAAACCCTAAAGTTAATCATCGTTATATCAAGCCATAAGTAAAGAGCTCCGAACCTTTCGTTGTTGACTTCCTTGTGTGGAATGCACCAAGCCGATTTTTCAGAGGCGACATCGTGAATGAAGATGGCAAGTTTATAGGTATCATTGTGAGGTGCTATCTAGGTTAGGGATGAAGTCACAGCTTGGTATCAATGTGACGTACTATCCAAGTCTTGGATAAGAGTAATAGCTTTGAATGATATTTCTATCATTAATAAATTTCTTTGACGATTCTTGAAGATTTTCTAGCCTACCCTAGAGCGTGAAATCGAATTTTGTATTGAACCCAAAGATAAAAACCCATTTCTTAAACCTCAAATATTTCTTCAACTAAATGAATGCTTTACGTGGTTTATGATGAAAGTCATAATAAAAGCATTGGAATAATGAAAATCATGGGTATATGAAGTATTAGTAAGTTTTATGATGAGTTATGTTGGTTAGTATGTAAAAAACATGAAAGTTTCTTAGAAATCACAAAGAGTTGAAAATCGATTTTAGTGAAAAACGAATATGAAATTCAATTGACCATATCTCCTATTATATTTTGAATTTTGAATGTGGTCAAGTCCTAGAGTTAGATCTATGAGTTACCTAACTAATCCAAGTGGAATTACTGGAAAAGGTGTTGTAGATTTTGTGTGGACTGATTTTAGCAAAGGAGTGCAAAGCTGCAAAAACCTAAAAAGCTGCTGCCATGATTTTAGAGAGGCTGTTTCGGCCACTTAAATTATGAGAAAAATTCTGGCCTTTTTGGGACATGAAGTATATATATGGTATAAAGTACCTCCTGTCCAAAAATGAGCTCATTCTCGACTTAAAATGAGCAAGTTATGACTATTTCAATATTTAGGTTTTTCCGATTAAAAAACGCTATAACCGAGTTCTATAAACCCGATGACCATGAAATTTAAACTAGAAGCTCACGTTAACATGTGTAAGGTCCTGCCAAGATTTGGGAATTTTTGGAGTTAAACTTGAGGTAGCTAATTTCTTAAGGAATTAATTAGAAATTGATTTTTGAAAAATAGTAAATGAATTTTAAAATTCGAGAAAAATATATTTTCATTATGGGACTATATTATGCTAAATCCCAGAAAAGAAATATTTTGGGACTGATTTGGTATTTTTCATGAAAATAGTTTAGTTACTTAACATATGAGTTAAATATGTTATGTGAAGTAACAAAGTTGAAAATAGGATTTTATGGCTAGAGAATCCTATATATAGTATATGCATATTTTTTGATGAGGATTTGATAATTGGTGATGATATTTATGAGTATGACATTTTGAATGATTAAATGCATTATATGGTAAAGCGTAAACAATTAAGATAAATTGTTTATAAATTTAAGAAGTGATTAAAATATTGTTATAATATTAATGTTATTAGATTATGAGATTATTAAATGATTGATAACATGGGGATATTCTTGAATCCTCGGATAAATTATATTATAAATGTTTAATATTTATCCTTTATCTCATTTGATTGATTCTTTATATCATTATCCTCACGTTTATATTACGTTGAAAGTCATCGTGGATAATCATTCGTAGATAGCATAGATGGACTTGGTATGATTATGACTGTGGATTGTTCTAAGATAATCATAACAGTAATTGAAAACACAATTATCTTCGTCAGAAAAGTGCATGGATAATTTGTGGTCGCGGATACTAATGAATACACAATTATCTTCGTCAGAAGTAGTGGATGGATAATGAATACACGATGACAAGGTGGATTAATACTAATTATCGGTCGAGTCTCGAAGTCTCGCAGAATGAAATATTAATTCATGGATGTGTTCAAAGTCATCTAATGAATACACAATCTTTCGCATAGATGGACTTGGTATGATTATGACCATCTTTCAGTGGATCGTTTAAGATAATCATAATCAGAAATGAAAACACAATTATCTTCGTCGAGTATGGATAATTTGTGGTCGTGATACTAATGAATATTCGCCGTAGAAAGTGTGGATGATTCGATGATGTGGATTAATTATTGAAATGAGTCTCAAAGAATGAAATATTAATTCATGGATGTGTTCAAAGTCATCCGTGGCTTACGTATAGATATTACTTCGCCGTAGATGGATTTGGTATGATTAATGAATGTGGATTGTTTCGCCGTAGTGATAATCATGGTCGTGAATAATGAAAACACAATTATCTCGGCCGAAAGTGCATGGATAATTTGTGGTCGTGATACTAATGAATATCCTCGGCCTCAGAAAGTGTGGATGATTCGATGATGTGGATTAATTATCGAGCCGAGTCTCAAAGAATGAAATATTAATTCATGGATGCGGTAAAAGTCATCTTCGGCAGCGTGCATAGATGGATTTGGTATGATTATGACTGTGGATTATTCTAAGATAATCATAATCAGATTGAAAACACGAATATCCTTGGCCAAAAGTGCATGGATAATTCGTGGTCGTGATACTATTAAGTCGAAGTCTCAAAGATTATTGGTTTTATAGCTTGTATATCTTTCGCTCTCAGAAGCAAAGATGAATTGTTGTTAATGAATATCTTCGCTGATTTCAAAGATGAATTTAATATTTTTAAACGATAAAGGTATTCAAGGTATCCTCACCTCTTTATCATACTGTGTACGCAATTCTAATTTCGAGGGCTTAAATTCCATAAGGAGGGAGATTGTGAGACCCCAGATTTTATCAATAAAGATTTAAATTTTGTCGAAATAATTTTTAATATTATGGTGTGAATTTGAGATAATATTATAGTTGTGGGTAGTATTTATAAATTTTGCAAAGTATGCAAGTGGTTATATTATATTCGATTGGCCTGGGAATATCTTGGCTTAGCAGGAATATTCGCATAACTACCAATCATTGGTGGACCCCATTAATGTAAATTATCATTTGATCGAGAAAACGCATAAAAATATTTTATTAAAATAACTACGGAAGTTTTACCGCTGATATCGCTGAACTACCTGTAGTAAAAGTACAAAGAATACGTGTGGTTGCATAAGAATATTACCAGATCGATTATCGATGCTTATGTGAGAAGTCACTCGCTTTGATTCCATTATTGTTTATTAATAATATGAATTATTATAATGATAACGACGCTTTTGTTTTATTCGTATTATTAACGTAATAAAAATGTAAACATCTTTTTATATAAAATGTAATACTTTATTAAAGTTATTCTATAAATGTAATATATTATATTTTATTACGATTGTTGCATAGTATTTGCAGATAAGGTTTGCATCATATATTGCATAAAGTTGTTTGCATAGTAAAATGTTTTTATATAAATAGAATATATTATATTTTATTTAAAAGATTTTTCTTTAAATATGGACCGCCGATTAAAGTAAATCAACTGGACCGCTCATGGATTAGTTACTACGCATTCCATTTTCCTATAAATAAGCTCATTCCTTCATTATTTTCTTATTTAATTCATCAAACTCTAGAGAGAGAAATTATGTAGAGAAGCTATAGAGAGAAAATTATAGAAAGAAGAAGAGTATTCTCGCTACTTCACTACTTCTATATTCATTCTTTTTACTAGTAAGGGTGTTATTCTTTCTTCAAGAGAACTTCGTTATTCCATTCACTATTATTCGTTGAATAACTCGTAAAAGTGGCATACCCTATACATAACCTCAGATACGCAGATACCCTATACTTGGTGAAATCCTTATGTTATTCCATTCTTATTATTCGTTGAATAACTCAGATACGCCGGTTTACCCTATACTTGGTGACATTCTTCTATTATTCGCTTGAACATCCGCTCAGGTGTTTTACAATTGAATTCGGGTTCCGCTTTTTTATTATTCGCTGAACATCCCGTTCGTGTGTTTTACAACCGACCGGTTCCGCCTTTATCATTCTCGCTGAATATCCTATCTCGTGTTTTACACCGATCCGGGTTCCATCTTTATTATTCTGGTTGAACATCCCGCTTGCGGTGAATTTCACCCGAATTCGTTCCGTTATTATTATTCTGTTGAATAACTCGTCATGCTAAGCACCGCATGCACGGTGATTTCTTTTGTTATTCCATTCTTTATTATACCCATTGGTTAAAACTTTGACTTCTATACTCCATGAAATTAGTAGAATATCCTCGATATTCAATGCTTCATCCAAAGATCTTTTCATGGAAATATTCTTCCGATCATTCTTGAATTTTACTCACTAAACAAAGATTCATGTCGACAATTGGACGTTAATAATTCATGGATTAAATAATTTTGAACTTGTTTTATTGAATTATTATGTCATTGTCATCATCCTCATGTTATATTATGTTATCTTTCGCTTACGCGCATAGATGAACTTAGTATGATTATGACTGTGGATCATTCTAAGATAATCACGACTTGATATAAATGATGTGACAAAAGTCCTCAAAGGCATTCAGTAATGCAAGTTGATGGATAGTTTTTGGTATGATTATGACTGTGGGTGATTCTAAGATAGTCGCGACCATTGATAATTTGATGAAAATCCTCGACCGTGGTATGTGGATGATTAGATGTGGTGGTTTATTTATTGTCGAGTCTCAAATGATAAAAATTGATGAAAACCTTTTAAAACCTAAAAGATAGTAGATTTTATTCTCTACTGACTTTTTAATGGATTGCTTATTCCACCGCAGCTTAAACCGGTTGTCTATTGTATTTTATCGCTTAACATCGTTCAAGGCTAATGATAATTTATTCTCGCATTATCTTAGTCATAATATTTCATCGGGCTAGTTGAGCTCACCTTTCTTTCACCGTTTTCTTCGTGAAATGAGAACATAGCCGGGATTTAGCCTGGGAACGTAAGTAATGGTCCAGAGGATAAGATTAGTAGTCCTCACTATTCTCGAAAAATAGTGTGATAATAGTTGTAATGAGGACCTTTTGAGTTTGTATAATATCTAGTAGACAATATTTGTATTCAAACTCATAGTTTATGTCGATTGCATACCTACGCTTATATTAGTAAGTTCAGATTGAATTTATGTACCATGTAAGTGGCGCACCCAAGATGGGGGTGACGATACCTAATTTTGGGGGCGCCACAACCGTTAGACACCTTTAATCACTAATCAAAGTTAATGCAAAGGTCGACGAGGAACAAATTAGTAGATATCCACGTAGTGAATGAAGAACTAATTGTTGCATCCCAGAGCTAGTCGTAGTAGGTAGTAGGTGAAAGTGAAAGTGAGGAAGAAGAGGAAGAAGAGGAAGAAGAGGAGAATTGGTTAGAAGAAATTTATGATCAAAACTTAGAATTACAAAATCGTTCGTGAGCTAGAAGAAGAAAGTTGAAGAACTGCAAACTATCAGGAACAAAGGGATACAACAATTCAAAATTGGGTTACCCGATATGTGATGTTCGAACAAAATCACGCATGGGTGGTGTAAGATATTAAAGTTTGAATCGAGAATTTAAAAATCAAAGATCGCCTAAAAGAAGAAACAATCGAACGAAGGAGAATAGGCGATGCATGGGTAAAAGTCGCACAACGCGTTGATAGTGTAGAAAAGACGTCCGATCCAATAAAGCCAAAATAGATGAAATGGACTTTGCTTTTTGGATGACAAGAATTGGGAGAACCCAACATCGAATTCTAATTACCCGCGTGCATAATGGCCAACTTGAATTCGATATGGATCGAGAATAATGATTCAAATAATGGATCAGAATGTGAAGAAGCACTTAAGGGTGGAATGTACCCTATAAGAAAGTCAAACTCAGTAATTTAAGCGAGAGCGTTTATCGAGAAACCGAACGGGTTATTACTGTAAGTTAATTATAAATTAATGCTAAGTCTATACTTTATTCAATACAAGTTCTACCCACTTTTTATTTCAATTCACCTAGTTGTGTTCAACGCTTAAATTTGACCAAGAAGTTAAACTTTGACTTATGGTTGAAACTTCGTTAGTAGGAGCCTTCGCTATCGCTTACTATTTTTAAATCTTGTTGATTCAAATAAACATTTTCACGCTAATTCGTCGATCTTATCTTTTTGAAAATACTTGCCTTTTGATGTGATTTTTAGGAATCAATTGGTTAGCTAATCATCATGTTTTCAGTAAGGTTGTTAGCTTTATATTCATAACCAACCCGTTATATCTAATTCAAAGTAACCAAACCCTAAAGTTAATCATCGTTATATCAAGCCATAAGAAAAGAGCCCGAACCTTTCGTTGTTGACTTCCTTGTGTGGAATGCACCAAGCCGACTTTCAGTAGGTACATCGTGGAATGAAGATGGCAAGTTTATAGGTATCATTGTGAGGTGCTATCTCAGTTAAGGGATGAAGTCACAGCTTGGTATCAATGTGACGATTATCCAAGTCTTGGATAAGAGTAACAGCTTTGAATGATATTTCTATCATTAATAAATTTCTTGACGTATTCTTGAAGATTTCCTAGCCTACCCTAGAGCGTGAAATCGAATTTTGTATTGACTCCAAAGATAAAAACCCATTTCTTAAACCCTCAAATATTTCTTCAACTAAATAAACAGCTTTACGTGGTTTATGATGAAAGTCATAATAAAAGCATTGGAATAATGAAAATCATGGGTATATGAAGTATTAGTAAGTTTTATGATGAGTTATGTTGGTTAGTATGAAAAAACATGAAAGTTTCTTAGAAATCACAAAGAGTTGAAAATCGATTTTAGTGAAAACGAATATGAAATTCAATTGACCATATCTCCTATTATATTTTGAATTTTTGAATGTGGTCAAGTCCTAGAGTTAGATCTATGAGTTACCTAACTAATCCAAGTGGAATTACTGGAAAAGGTGTTGTAGATTTTTGTGTGGACTGATTTTAGCAAAGGAGTGCAAAGCTGCAAAAACCGAAAAAGCTTCTGCCATGATTTTAGAGAGGCTGTTTCGGCCACTTAAATTATGAGAAAAATTCTGGCCTTTTTGGGACATGAAAGTATATGGTATAAAGTACCTCCTGTCCAAAAATGAGCTCATTCTGACTTAAAATGAGCAAGTTATGACTATTTCAATATTTAGGTTTTTCCGATTTAAAACGCTATAACCTGAGTTCTATAACTCATCGATGACCATGAAATTTAAACTGGAAGCTCACGTTAATATGTGTAAGGTCCTGCCAAGATTTGGGAATTTTGGAGTTAAACTTGAGGTAGCTAATTTCTTAAGGAATTAATTAGAAATTGATTTTTAAAAAAATAGTAAATGAATTTTAAAAATTCGAGAAAAATATATTTTCATTATGGGACTATATTATGCTAAATCCCAGAAAAGAAATATTTTTGGGGCTGATTTGGTATTTTTCATGAAAATAGTTTAGTTACTTAACATATGAGTTAAATATGTTATGTGAAGTAACAAAGTTGAAAATAGGATTTTATGGCCAGAGAATCCTATATATAGTATATGCATATTTTTTGATGAGGATTTGATAATTGGTGATGATATCTTATGAGTATGACATTTTTGAATGATTAAATGCATTATATGGTAAAGTGTAAACAATTAAGATAAATTGTTTATAAATTTAAGAAGTGATTAAAATATTGTTATAATATTAATATTATTAGATTATGAGATTATTAAATGATTGATAACATGGGGATATTCTTGAACTCGGATAAATTATATTATAAATGTTTAATATTTATCCTTTATCTCATTTGATTGATTCTTTATATCATTATCCTCATGTTTATATTACGTTGAAAGTCATCTCGTCATGTCAGAAATAAGATAGATGAACTTGGTATGATTATGACGTGGATTTCTAGTATAATCATAACTGTAATTGAAAACACAATTATCTTCGTCAGTAGTGCATGGATAATTTGTGGTCGGATACTAATGAATATCCTCGGCCCGTAGTGTGGTGGATGATTCGATGATGTGGATTAATTATCGAATTGAGTCTCAAAGAATGAAATATTAATTCATGGATGTGTTCAAAGTCATCTCGTCGGCTTACGTGCGGATAGATGGACTTGGTATGATTAATGAATACACTGTGGATTGTTCGTAGATAATCATAACTCGTGAATTGAAAACACAATTATCTTCGCCAGAAGGCATGGATAATTTGTGGTCGTGATACTAATGAATATCCTCGCCCGTAGTGCGTGGATGATGATTCGATGATGGATTAATTATCGAATCGAGTCTCAAAGAATGAAATATTAATTCATGGATCTTCGTGTTCGTACGGATAAGTCATCTCGCCGGATTTCATTATCTCGGCATAGATGGATGGATGGTATGATTACGTGATCAATGCATACAAGGATTGGATCTTGTATAATCATAATCGTAATTGAAAACACAATTATCTTGGCCGAGTGCATGGATAATTTGTGGTCGGATACTAATGAATATCCTTGGCCTCAGAAAGTGTGGATGATTCGATGATGTGGATTAATTATCGAGCCGAGTCTCAAAGAATGAAATATTAATTCATGGATGCGTTCAAAGTCATCTCGTGGCTTTACGTGCATAGATGGACTTGGTATGATTACGACCGAGGATTGTTCTAAGATAATCATAACTCAGATTGAAAACACGAATATCCTCGCCAAAGGTATGGATAATTCGTCGTGGTCGGATACTATTAAGTCAAGTCTTCAAGCATTATTGGTTTTTACAGCTTGTATATCTCGGGCTCAGAAGGCAAAGATGAATTGTTAATGAATATCTTCGCGGATTTGCAAAGATGAATTTAATATTTTAAACGATAAAGGTATTCAAGGTATCCTCACCTCTTTATCATACCGTGTATCGCATTCTAATTTCGAGGGCTAAATTCCATAAGCGAGGGAGATTGTGAGACCCAGATTTTATTAATAAAGATTTAAATTTTGTTGAAATAATTTTTAATATTATGGTGTGAATTTGAGATAATATTATATAGTCAGGTAGTATTTATAAATTTTGCAAAGTATGCAAGTGGTTATATTATATTCGATTGGCTCTGGGAATATTCTTGGTTTAGCAGAGGAATATTCGTATAACTTTCAATCATGGTGGACCCCATAATGTAATTATCATTTGATCGAGAAAACGACAAAAATATTTTATTAAAATAACTACGGAAGTTTTACCGCTGATAATTGTTGAACTACCTCTAGAGTAAAAGTACAAAGAATACGCGGTGGTCGCATAAGAAGACACCAGATTGATTATCGATGCTTATGTGAGAAGTCACTCAGCTTTGATTCCATTATCACAATTAATAATATGAATTATTATAATGATAATGACGCTTTTGTTTTATTCGTATTATTAACGTAATAAAAATGTAAACATCTTTTATATAAAATGTAATACTTTATTAAAGTTATTCTATAAATGTAATATATTATATTTTATTATGCATAGTAGTGTTGCATGTTGTTTTGCAGATAAGATTGCATAGTGTTTGCATAGTAAAATGTTTTATATAAATAGAATATATTATATTTTATTTAAAAGATTTTTCTTAAATATGGACCGCCGATTAAAGTAAATCAACTGGACCGCTCATGGATTAGTTACTATGCATTCCATTTTCCTATAAATAAGCTCATTCCTTCATTATTTTCTTATTTAATTCATTGAAACTCTAGTAGAGAGAGAAATTATAGAGAGAAGCTTATAGAGAGAAAATTATAGAAAGAAGAAGAGTATTCTGCTATTTCACTACTTCTATATTCATTTCTTTTACTTGTAAGGGTGTTATTCTTCTTCTTGAAGAGAACTTCATATTCCATTCACTATTATTCCGTTTGAATAACTCGTAAAAGTGGCATACCCTATACATAACCTCGTGATAACGTGGCATACCCTATACTTGGTGAAACTTATGTTATTCCATTCTTATTATTCTCATTGAATAACTCGATACGCGGGTTTACCCTATACTTGGTGACATTCTTCTATTATTCATTGGAACATCCTGTCGGTCTGTGTTTTACACCGACCGGGTTCCGCTTTTTATTATTCCGTTGGAACATCCTGTCTCGTGTGTTTTACAACCGACCTGGTTCCGCCTTTATCATTCTATTGGAATATCCTATCTGTGTGTTTTACACCGGACCTGGTTCCATCTTTATTATTCTGTTGGAACATCCCGCTTGCAGTGAATTTCACCCGACCGTTCCGTTATTATTATTCTGTTGAATAACTCCGCTTGGCGCAAGCACCGCATGCACGGTGATTTCTTTTGTTATTCCATTCTTTATTATACCCAAATAAGTTAAAACTTGAACTTCTATACTCCATGAAATTAGTAGAATATCCTTGATATTTGCATGCTTCATCCAAAGATCTTTTCATGGAAATATTCTTCCGATCATTCTGAATTTTACT